>PVJC01009592.1:0-45523 GCA_004026665.1 Murina feae | reverse complement strand
TGGCCGTGCTGGTGCGTTGGGCATTTGGAAAATAGCTGAAAAGGGGAAGATAAATTTACTTTAAAAAAAGTCAAACTTGAGCAAATATCTCTACGATTCCCCAGCATTACTCAGACACGACTCTGGAGAACAGCAAAGCCTCGGAGCTCCCCCTGTGCTGTGCTCAGGATCCAGCCCCCCCCCCGCCCCCCGCCTCCTCAGGCTGAAGCAGACAATTAGGGAGCCTGGTCCCCACGTCTCGGGCATTTATGAAGAACCGAGGCTCCCAGCCAGCCAGCCGCGCAGGTTAAGTTCCGGCATCAGTTCAATAGCCGTTGGTGGAATTGGATGGCAAGTACAGGTGCCCCGGTCAGCGCCCTCTGTGGCCACGTGTTGTTCTTCCTTCCGTCAGCCCTCGAAAGTGTGGCTGTCGCAATGGCTGCTGCCGTTTAACATACTTACCTTTCACATGGCTTTGTTGTCAGCTCCACTGGGACTCAGAGGCAAAGGGGAGGTGGCCGGGCGAAAGCAGAGAAAAGGGCGCACTGACCCCAGACAGTCACGCGCCAGCAGGAGGTTAGGGTTCGGCAGAGGGAGTGGCTCAGAAGGAAATTCCAGGAACCTCCACACCACCCTGCCCTCACACACCCACTGACACACCTGTCACTCCCTCCTCGGCTGTCGGGGTGACAGGTGCACCCCGTGGAGCCACCATTTACCAGTGGGACCACAACCTTGCCTGCTCCCTGCCCCCAGCTCCAAGGCACAACCACGAGGGCCTGCGGGCATGCAGGCCGCTGTGCACCTGGCTGTGGGGGGGACCCCGAGGGAGGGCTGCTCGGAGCTGCTCCAAGGAGCTCCTGACAGTGACCGGCGCCGACGCTGACCCTGCGGGCGAGGCAGACCCGTGACGTCAGCACCGCACAGGTCCCAGCGGGTTTTTACAGAAAAGCAGGTGTGTCCAGGCTCATCGCAAACACCTGTTTGTCCTAACAAGCTCGAGGTGCAGCCCCGTCTGCGTCACTTCACTTTTGTCGCTCCTGGAGGCTCGGTGTGGCTGGTGTGATTCTCCGCGACCTCCGTGGCACGCGTGCAGACGCAGCGTCCCCGTGGCTTTAAAGCGGTCTCCCTGGGCTTGGGCTCTGACCGGGCACGTGCTCCGGCCCATGTGTGCGCCCAGGTGTGGTGCTGCTTTCTCCTGCCCTCACGGCCTGTCCCCCGTGAGTCTCCACAGCCCGGACCCGCCTGGTGCAGGGAGCACTGAACACCCAGAAGGCTTTGTAACGTGGACTTCACGTTTGGGGAGGGAAGCCGAAGACATGGTTCTTTCCCATTTTATAAAAAATATATATATTTTATTGATATTTTACAGAGAGGAAGGGAGAGGGATAGAGAGTTAGAAACATCGATGATGAGAGAAAAACATCGATCAGCTGCCTCCTGCACACCCCCGACTGGGGATGTGCCCGCAACCAAGGTACATGCCCTTGACCGAATCCAACCCAGGACCCTTCAATCCGCAGGCCGACGCTCTATCTACTGAGCCAAACCAGTCAGGGTTCTTTCCCATTTTTTACTCGTCCTCCAACTCCTTCTCTGCGTCCCTTCCCTTTGGTTTACACCCAGAGGGAGAGAGCGGTGCCTGAATCCACAGTGGACATTTGCTCCATGGCCAGGACAGGAGGGCGGGGTGGGCAGGAGCCTCCCCCAGGGCCTGGCTCCTCAGTCCCACGCCCGCATGCCTGGCCAGGCCGAGCGCCACGGGACTCGTGGAGGATGGAGTCATGGCCTTTGGCCCCACAGTCCATGGAGTCCGAAAGGGCTCATGGCCAGCGCCCCTCCCCTGGGGACGGGCACTCGGGTGGATGCTGTCTACCTTTGCTTCCATCTTTCCAACTGAGACAGTCGGGTGTTTCGTACCCAATCTGCTATGACTTTGCTCCCCGCAGGCCTGGCTGTGTGGACGCATCAGGCCACAGGATTGGGGATACACCTTCAGGGCCCTCGGCCTGTTCAGGGTCACTTGGGTGGCCACTTCCATTTGGGTGTCGAGTTTGCCCCACTCTCTGCCACGTGGCCCCGCTGGAGTCCCTGCAGTGCCCGGTGGGTACTGCTTTCCTCGCGGCTGGCCAGCTGGGAGCAGATACAGGGCAGTGGGTGGCTGCCGTCCGTGCGTCTGTGCAGGAGCCGTTTGCGAGCCTCGGTGACACTCTGTGTGCGGGCGGCGTGCGCACCTCTGGTCTGTAGAAACGCCAGACTCACGCAGAGAACACAGGGCATCTTCACGACTGAGAGGCTGTGAGGCCTTTGGAACCCACATTCTGCAAGGATCCCTTTCGGTGGCCAAAGGAGTGAGGGCCTCTTGGTTGCTTCTAAGTCTGCTGCCTCCGCCCTCCGCCCTCGGCCGTGACCGAGGCCTGACTCCCGTGGACGGAGCTCAGGTGTGCGCATGCTCAGACCCCGGCCCTCCAGATTCCAGCGTCTTCTTTACCCACCTGCTTGCCACTTTCCTAAACCGAAGGCTTTGCGCTGCTCGTGTCCTGTGCACCCTCAGGCTCGCGGAGAAACGTTTCCATGAAGGGCAGAAGGCAGGCCATGCAGCCCTGCTGGTGTGCACACCCACAGCCAACACGCCACACATGCCACACGGACACCCACTTGCCTCTGGAGGTGAGGACCTGCCCCATCACACATGATCGTCGCTGAAGCAGAGGTGACGCATACGGGGCCTGAGCAGTGTGTTAGTAACGGGCCCTTCCTGCAGGAGGACCCAGAGGGGGCGGCGGAGGGCCACCTGTGCCCCGGGCGTGGGGAGGGCGAGGTTCCCTGCTGTGTTTCCTTCTTGTCTGGAAATTCTGCAGCCTCTTCGGCTCAGGCTCGTAGAGGGCCTTGCTGTGTCCCTCCAATTGGGAAGGATGCCTTCGGTCTCACCTTCGTGTCCAACTCACCCCCCGAAAGCCAAAGACACCGCCTTCCTGCTGCCGGGTGGGGTGTCTCTCTGGCGCCTTCTTGCCTTCATCTGTCTGTGTCCCCGTCCCTACCTGGTGGCCCGACATCGGCACGGACGTTCCCACCTCTCCATGTCCCCCGTTCCTGCCGAGCCTGCCTGCGCCTCCCATCCCCGCATTAACAAACTCGAGTCGTGCCTAACGAGGACGCCTCATACGTTATGCTAATGATCAAGAGACATGTTAATGATATTTTAGAAGCCTAATTAGTGGAATATATAACTATATGCAATTTGGTAATGGACTGTGACAACAAGTTGTTAAAGGGGGCTTGACAAATCCAGTTGCATGTGGCCTCAGACAAACAGGAGCGGAGAATGGATGAGGGAGTCAGGCTTGGGCGCGGGGAGCCGTGTGCGGGCTGTGCTCTCCGCGTGGGCGTCGACGTGGGGTCGTCTTCCCGGTGGGTGCTGTGGCTCCCTGCCCTCCTTCCACTGTCCGAAACCACCTAAGGAAACAAAGGGAAGAATTATTTACTCATGTTTCCTAAGCAATTGCTGCTGCTGCCATCGATCATGCACACACATCTTTGTTAGAAATGTTATTTTGATTGTGCTATTCTCCATGATCTCCTGTCTTGCAGTTTGCAGCAGAAGATGTACACACGGAAGATAGCGGAAGATAGACTCCCGTGCCGGAGAGACCTGTTACTGTGTTATAAACCAGCAGCCTGCAAACTGGGAAATTATTTGTCCTGGGCCTGTCCAGATTTTGCTCGTGTTTGTAGGAGCAAAGGAGTGGGACGTGCAGACCATTCAGTGGCTGAGGTGTCCTTTTCTCTCAATGCATGACTTGGTTAGAGGCCTAGGTTTCTTCGATTGGAATCTTCCTTTGTCCAGGGCAGAGATTCCCATCTTGTGGGCCATGGACCTGGAGGAGCCATGAACTTGGGAAGGTTTGGTGAATCCATCCATGTGCACGCCAGCCCCTGTCCGTAACCAGGACAGTGTCATGCACACACTCGCAGAGGCACTGACAGGTACAGCTGCTGAGTTCTCTGAATGTAGGAGATGCCATTTGGTTAGTAAAATGCACATTCACGTAGCAAAGGGTTTTCCCGTTCCTACTGGCTTTCTGTCCAGGTGAGTCTTTCCATCGCCTGTAGAAGCTAAAATAGGGTGACCCTTTCATGGCGGTTCCTGTACTTTTTCACCTTAAAAAGGAGACTAGACATTATGAAGGTAGGGAACTTGCGCCTGGCCTTTGTCATAAGGCCGCTTACAAAAACTTAAGCAAGTAACTTTCCCTCTGAGCACTACTTTAATTCTAGGGAATGCATTTGTGAAAATGTCCTTTAAGTGTTTCCTTCACGTGTAAATTACTGTGAATTTGGAAATATATTTCCATAGCGTAGGAACTCCCCTTCGTCAGGATTGACCGGGTTGCGACGGGAATGTGTCAGGCCTACCGCGCGGCCTGGGGTGGCGCAGCGTGCAGGTGGCACTGGCTCATGGCGCTGCACTTCCAGGCGCTGCTCGCTCTGTGCAGGGCTGGGAGACGGTGAGGCAGGCCTACACGCGTGCCGAGGCCCTCCCCTTCCAGAGAGGTTGCGTCCTGATAAACTTGTCCTGAGTTGACAATACATTGAATGCACCCCCTACCCAGCACCATAGCGTAGCCATGCCCACCTCACCTGTGCTCAGAACACGGACTTATTGGACGTAAGCACCTGTAATGGCCTCTTCCCCAGGAGCAGGAAGGCACAGCCGGGCATTTTGTCATAAACACGGTGAGATGTGAAAACAAAACACAAGGTCCAGGAATGCTGGCAGCCGGCGCCCTGTAGAGGGTGCGGAGTCTCCTTTGTGTCATGATCGTGCGGCTGACGGAGCCTCAGATCGCCAGGAGCGAGCACAGCGCCAACGGGGAAGAGCCGAGTCCAAACCCGAGGGGCAGTGTCTACCGAGTGCGCAGCGCTTACACCATCGCAGGGTCCACAAAGCGGCCCGCGGGGCTCGGAGTGAGCGAGTCTCCAGTTTGCCACATCTTGAGGGATGAAGACAGTTCCTGACTGGGTTCTCTGTCCCTCCGGGTGCCTGCGGTGGGTGTGCCCAGGCTGTTGGCAGCAAGGGTGGCTTCATTGCTCATTGAGCACCTCTCTGTGCTGGGGTCTGAGGCCTCTCCTCTCTCTACTGGTTCAGGCCTCAGCATGCAGCCCTCCCTCCGCAGAACTTCAGTGAGCTCTCTGCTGGCCTCGCTTTACCTCGCTCTGTGTTCCTAATGAGGAAAAATAGATGTTAGTTAGCTTATTAAATCATGCCCTCCTGGCACCCAAGACACCTGGTCTTCTGAGTTGAGACACTGCCCATGGTCGGACCGTGCCCCGCTCCCTGGAGAGGGACCTCGACTGGCGAGGGCAGCAGTGGTTGTATACCAAGAAGGTCCCTCCAACCCCAGAAGCCCTTTAGAATATACATATTTACTTCAGAGAGGGAGGGAGAGAGAGGAACATCAATGTTGAGAGAGAATGGTGAGAGAGCATCATTGATTGGCCTCCTGCATGCTCCCTACTGGGGATCGAGCCCACAACCCGGGCATGTGCCCTTGACCAGAATCGAACCAGTTCTCTTCAGTCCCCAGGCCTGTGCTCTGTCCACTGAGCCACACCAGCCAGAGCTGGAAGCCCTTTTTCAGGGTCGCACATAGGCATGTGGCTCTGGTGCTCGGAGGGACTTGCATGTTTCTCTCTTGTGTTCTTGCGCCTCCTGCCCTCCCTCCCCAGGAGACCAGAGCCTGGGACCCTGACTAGAGGCCCTGATCCTGTGGTGGGCAGGGAGGGTTCCGCTCGTGGAGCCACTCGCACCCACCGCCTCGGCATCCCTCTTCCTTCCTCGCACCCACATAATCGCTTTGCAACGTCCTGAAGGAAGGTTGTGCCCGAGCCCAGGGCCCCACGCTCACACTGATCCCCGCGCCCAGCGGAGGCCGAGGATTCGGGCGGCGGCACCTTTCCGCGCGGCGCTCCTGGAAAGGCTCCTCCTCACGTCTCTCTCGCCCACCGGCTGGACGCCGGGAAACTAGCCGCCGCTTTGAAGCCGTGCCTTTCATCTTTGCGTGTGCAAGTGTGTGTGTTAACATTAAGCCGAGATGCCTTTTCTTGCCACGTTGTTTTTCCTGCTGATAGTGGAATTAGAGTGAGAGCTTTGATTTTTTTTAAGGGAAAAGCACCTTCCTTGAATTATCCTTGGACCCTGCCCCGTGCCATTTGTACAGTCTGTCCCACATCATAGACCTTGGTCTCTGGATCTGAGGCAGAGCTGAGGAGCCGGAAGCAGAAATGTCCTCATGTGCTTTGGGGGGCAGGACACTAAGTGTCGGGCAGGAAATCCCCTTCCCCACACCCCCAGTCCTGCCCCTGCCCTGCCACTCGTCCTGGACCCCAACTCCGGGGTAGAGACAAAGGCAGGGGGCTGGTGATTTTGCAGCTTAAACATTCCATGCATTTGAGGGGCACATGCTCATCCCTTTAAACTGGGGCCGAGGATGCACCGTTGTCTGGCCGCAGAGGCTGAGTGTTGGGACCGCTGAGCCCCCCGCTCAAGGCGGGCTCCCTCCCCACGTATTGGTCCCTGCACCTGTATCTGCACCTCGATGGGTGGGACCCATGCAGACATAGCTGACTCGGCTGCCGTGCCGCGTGTGGGCCGAGCAGACAAGTCCTTGGTACAATGGACCGTGTATAGAATATTCCAGAAAGACACATTCCTCAATTCCAGGATTTCTGCAGCAAAGGCAGTGCAGTGGCCTCTCCCACTGAGCACTTCAAGCCTCAGCATCAGGCGATCATCCCATCTAAATCTTCTCTGCTTCAGAAGTCGGAGAAGGCCGCGAGGAGTGGGGGGTGGGGCGTGGCACAGGTTGCTTCCCAACCACGGCGTCCGGGTGTTTCTGATCCACTGGGGTCTGCAGCCCCCTCTCCTCACCGTTAACTGGGTGCCACGGAGCCAAGCCTCTACCAGTTGGTGATTTCACACTATGGGTCAGAGGTCAAAGCAGAGGAATATACAGCAACTGTAAAATTAACTGCTTTCCAATTTTACAACACCTTCCACGGCAGAGTCTTATAAATTTAATATTAATTAAACACTTAGCTTTTAACCTCCTCCTGCACCTACTTTCAGCTGGTGGCTGGAAAAAATTAATTGGGCATCTTAGCTCTAGTGTTATGGATGCCTTGGGGGGGGGGGGCGGGCTCAGAAGCACTCCTGACTTCAGCAAATGCACTTGAGCGTTTGTCCTTCCCCTCACCTACTTGAAAGTGCCCTCTCCACTGGCTGAGGTTTTTCAAGGAAGTCCGTCCGGTCCCTGCTCCGAGCCTGAGCTAATCCCGTCCCCGGCACCCTAACCCCCCACAAGATGGGAGCCGGGAAGCACCATTATTGAAAATGTCCTGTGATTTTGGGATGCGTTGGTCCAGGTGTGTGGCTGGCGGTGGCCTGGCCTGACCACTGTGCCGCCCGCAGGCTCTGTGCGCACCCGGCGAGAGTGGCCTCCTGCTCCGGTGAGTGTGGTAGGGACAGCAGCTGTGGTGAGCCCACATGGGGACCCAGAGGTGGTGGCCCCTGAGCGTGGACCCTTGGCATGGTCGACAGGAGAGCCAGGGCAGCAGAGAAAGGAAATAACCCACTTGGAGGAAGTGCCGGGGGCTAGGAAGGCAAGGGGACGGGCCAGGTGTTCGGGGGGAGCCAGCCGGGCAGTTGAGGTTCCACAGCTGTGGACGGACGGCTCTGGGCCTCGCTGGGAGTGGACCGCCTCTCTCGCCGACAGTGAGGGCACCGGGTCTCAGCGGAAATAGCAGCACCGACAGCGCCTCTGCGCCACCGGCAGGCTTTCAGGTGGGCAGGCTGCCCCTGTGGGTGGGCTGGGGCTGGCAGCTGGGCCCCAGGAAGGCACCTTTCTGTTCCTGTCTGCAAGTCGGGGCTCGGGGAGTGGGGCACGGGATGCTTTTGGGGACACCTGCTCTCAGCGCCGTGCTCAGCAGCAGCACCAGGTTACGTATCCCGCACTTTGAGAAAGCTCGTGAGAAACTAAATTTGGGGGGGAAATTAGAGAAGTCGTCATTCACTTTCTATGAAGGTTTCCTACATGTGTGCCTTAAATCACTGTCTTCCTGCCCTGACCGGTTTGGCTCAGTGGATAGAGCGTTGGCCCGTGGACGGAAGGGTCCCAGGTTTGATTCCGGTCAAGGGCATGTACCTTGGTTGCGGGCACATCCCCAGTGGGGAGTGTGCAGGAGGCAGCTCATCGATGTTTCTCTCTCATCGATGTTTCTAACTCTCTATCCCTCTCCCTTCCTCTCTGTAAAAAGTCAATAAAATATATATTTTATAAATAAATCAATCAATCACTGTCTTCCAGTCCCATAATCTTGTAATGAGACTAAACCGTGCGCAGCTGGCTCCTGGGCATGTTGTGGGTGAGGTGGGGGCCGGCGTGGGCACAGCCAGCTCCCCTCGTGTGCTGGGCAGCGCGGTCCTCGCTCTTCAAGTCCTCGAAGGTGGCCTTGTCCACCCTGGCGGCAGCAGGGAGCATTGACTGCCACTGTGACGTCAGCCCTTCGCTGTGGTCATGCCGGGACCCTGAGTCCCTGCTTCGGCACCCCCTCACTGCGCTGAGTCCCGCGCCATTCAGAGCTGCCGGGTGGGATGTGGGTTCGATGGCTCATACGTGAAGGCGGTTTTTGGATTGAGCGACTCCACAGGAGGGGCCTTTTCAGAACCCGTGGCAGCGCTGGCTGGTGCTGGTGAATGCACCTGCAGTTCTTTCCTGCCGTCTCTTCCTCTCAGTCGGGAATCTGTGGTTTGTGCTGTAAAGTTTTCATGCCTGAGTTTGGGTTGACAGCCTTATGGCTCACCAGTGGGCCCTCGGGCCTCCTTCACAGGCGGCAGTAAAGGCTGCACAGTATCCCGAGCACCGCAGGCTTTTGTCCGGGCCGCGCATTGTCTTTCTGTGTTTAAGTCTCCCTTTGCTCTGGTCCCTCTCAAGTGTCCTTGTTGCCATGACAACGGTTCCATTCTGGCTTTGGGTGGAAGGAATGACATCGTCCTGCCAGATTATTTAAGTCGCTGCTTGTTGGGGCCGACCACACACCCTCAGCCGGGCTGGGGCCCTCGCCCTGGTCATTGGTGCACTTTTTTCTTTTTTCTGCCTGAAACACTGCTCCTTAGATGGCATGGCCGTCCTACAGCCATCATTCTGTGAGTCTCCATGGGCCTGCCCTCGGTGGAAAGTGAAGAAGTTGACACTCATGATCCAAACATTGAAAAAGGAAAGCGCTAATCATTTTGAGTTGAACCTAGAGCCATTAAGTGGTGGCCACAAAGTAGTGTGGCCAGACAGGTGCCCAGGGAGGCCCCGCCCCTGCGTAGCAGAGCGAGGCCCCTCCCCCGCCCAGCAGGCCCTCGGAAGCAGTTCCCTGGGGCTCTGTCTCTGCAGGTCACCTCGCACTGTTAGGTTCCGGGTGTCCCCAGGTGTCTCCTCTGCACACACACAGACTCGCCCTTGGGCGTTGGTCAGGCCCTGAGTTCTGGCCGTGGGGTTTGCTGGCTCCTAGGCCATTAGCGGAGCAGGTGATGGAAAGCCCTGTCTCCCAGCCCAGCTGGACATCAGCGTTGCCACTATTAGTTGATTCTTTAAACAGAAATTATTTAAAAGGTGCACCTGTTGGGTCAATTTCCCATGAAGCCACCTGAGCATTTCTGCAAAACGTGAGGCAGCCACAGTGGAGAGATCGTTGGCACAAGTAGACAGGCGCTGAGGAAGTGCACCCCCAGCCTCTCCCTTCTTTCCGACAAGCAGGTGGGCTTGCCAGCTGCTTGATAAAAGGTAGGAGTTCCCATAATCTGTTATCTCAGCCACATTGGGGATGCTGGCATATATGACTACATATATTTATATATTTTATAAGGGCAATATTTTGACTGTTTCTTTTTTGAAAGACAGTGTGAATGAGTTTGCCAAAAATCGCAGATGATATGAGAAATGCTATCAAAAAAAGTCACTTTTTCAGGAAGGTGAATAAAACAATGTAAAAATTTCCCCCGTCATTTTGCAAAATCAATAGAAAGGCTGGTGCCCGTGACCCGTGGGGGTGTCATGGAGTACTGCCTGGCTGACGTCAGGGGCTTGGATCAGGGAAAGGAACCCAGACCCAGGAGTCGCGGGTGGGCGCAGAGGGGACGGTCGCCTGAGCCGTACTTGGGCGGCGTGAGAGTGAAGCCTGAATACGTTTTTCTTTCCTGAGCGGCTTGCGTCTGAGTAAGGTGTTTTACTTGCTCAGTAAACGCCTGGGTGACAGTGGCATTTTAGAGCTTCTCCTGGGATTTCTGCTGGGAGCTGTCAGTCTCACCCAGGGTCGAGGTGCCTTTGTCCTCCCCCGTGGGTCCAGGTCGTGTGGCCTCACCCACAGTGGCTGCGGGGGGAGACGCGTGGCAGTCGGGGGGTGGGCTTGAGAGGACGAGCCTCACACGCACAGGGCTGCTTGCAGGTGAGTGTACTTAGCTGTTGTCTCCCTGGTTTTTTAAAGGCCTGCACCTGGCTTAGGTACCAGCTACAAGTTCCAATGAAATAAGACACACGATTCCATAGGCCCCCGGGAGAGACCGTTCCCCCATGCTGGTCCAAGTGCTTTTTGAACAAACGAGCTTGTCTTTGGATGCCAACAACATAGAGGAGCCGGAAAACCCTGCTCTCAGATTCAAGCAATACAACTGGGGGTGGAGGAGTGGGGACAAAGTGAAGTAGAAGGTGAAAGATGTAGGTGACGTGGTGGACTCAGTGTCTACTCATTGGAGAGGCGTGTGGCCAGGCACAGCGTGCGAAGGAGACAGCCGCCATTGCCGTGTCGTCCCGATGGCATAGAAGCAGTGGATCGCGTGTAGCTGGGCACTTGGTCAGATGCGCTTTCAGCAAAGGAGGAAATGGAGGGTGAACCAGCCTTGGCAGCAAATGCAGGGACGCGTGGAGGGGCTGGAGCCCCTGGCTCGCGTGGACGGTTTCCGGTTTGGAGATGCCCCGTGGAGGCCGCCCTGCAGCAGAGTCAGAGCTGGAGAGCCCAGCCTGGACACTCACCTTCCCGGGCCATCAGCCGGACACTCCCAAGAGCCACCTGGATCTGTGCGGGTGGCCCTTCTGGGCTGTGGGGACGTGGGAGGCCCCAACACTGGAGGCTGGGCCTGCGCTGGGCCTTGGGGAGCACGGTGTCCCCTTCATCCTGAGAACATAGTTCCACGCGCGTCTGCCCACGCATGTCTGCCCAGCTCCAGGTGGCAGAGGCCATGCTGTCTGCCCACAGAGAACCACCGCCTGGGCAGGAGCAACTCCAGGCTGCCTCAGGCCCAGCTCCTTTCTTGCTCCTAATAGGAGCCCAGACATGCCACTCAGGGGAGGCTGGAGTGTGTGTGTGGGGAGGGTGCTGTGGGTGGGGGAGGGGAAACAACTGTAAAAAATGTTAATTTATTAATCACTGAATATATAGCAGTTCATCTGAAATGCTGTTGCCATGCCAACACCCTGGGAGTTTATTTTCTTAATCCAAGAGAGGCCGCTCAGCCCCCGCTCCCCTGCTGTGTCATTTGAAATTGCTGCTGCCACCACGGTATCTGTTTTAAAAAGTGGGGGTCGAGGGGTGGGGGTGGGGGCTGGGCGGAACCACCAAAGCAGTCATATGCAAAGCAGTCCTAGGCCTTTCTCCCTGCGACTTAGTAAAAATGACACAAATTAATATACTCTACTTAAACCAGACCAAGATTAATGGTTCTCTTTCAGTGCGGCTTAGCCCCACTGTCACTCGACAGGCGTTTGTCGGACAAAATCAACACTAATCAACATTTATTCGTCTCTTGCCCTTGGGTCTGAGGAGCGCGAGCGGCTGCGCCAGTCCCGGCTCCGCTCGCCACGCTTTTCGCCCTCCATCCAGCCTCGCCATACATCACCCTCCGCGGGGCTCTCCGTGGATGGTCCGCACGCTCCGCGAGCAGGGAGCATTAGGGGCATGATAGATTTTCTGTTTTAATTTACATCTATTATGTGACAACGGGGCGGCTTTGATTCTGGGGAGCCGGCCTCCCGTAGCCAGCCTCCTCCAGGGTCCTGCAGCAGCTGATTCGGGCTCCCTAGGATGCAATGAGGGGTTCCCGCCGCCGCCGGCTCCTTCTCTCTCCCTTGGGACCCCTGGCCACTCAGTGAGGACCTGTTGGTGCCTACTCACTGTCAGTGCAGCTCCCTCTGGGGCCTGGGCTCCCTGAGCGGGGCCACAGGAGAAGGCGCCCTCCCTCCCCTGGTTGGACTTTGATCAGCCAACAGTGCGAGCTGAGTGCTCCCCTCCCTGTCCCTGGCTTGGAAATGGGCCCCCACAAATCTGATGGCCTGCAGTCCCTGGGCGCCCCTCCCGGGCTTTCGTCCCAGCTCCCCGAATCCTTTTTTTCTCTTGTCCCCCCTTTTTTCCTTTTGATCTCAGTGATAGTTAGACTTTATTTTTACTGAAACACAGGTCTGCAGACTCAGGGAAAGGAGGGCGAACCAAGGAGAAGAGGGTTGAGCGGGGACGGAGGCTGAGCCCGGGAGAGGTGTTTCCTCGCGTGACCAGCCTGAGCACCTTAGCCCGGCATGTCGGCAGGGGGCAGGGCCAGCTTGTCTTCAGCCTGTGGGTCGTGTGTATTTATCGCTGCCCTGTAGACTTCCTGATGAAGTTAGCGCTTAACTTTTATCCGTTTCTCCTCCTTCCTTTCACCAGAGATGGTGCTAGGTTTTATTTGGGGACAGTATTTCTGTGGTGTGGGTGCCACTGGTGATCTGTGGCTGCTGAGGCGACATCACGCTTTGGGCATCTGGTCACTGTTAGCCGGCTGCAGAGAAGACCCGAAGGGGACTGAGGTCCTCCTGTCTGCTCAGGCCCTTTGCCCTGGGCTGCTGCATGTGTGGACACCGTGGCTTTGTCAAATGCCGGGGAGACAGTCCTCAAATTGGCTGTAAGCTGGGTCCCTGGCCACTTAGAAGGCCTGGCCACAGTGCAGGGCAGCCACAGCCGAGGTGGGGTGGGGTGTGTTCTGTGCGTGGCTGCTGAGGTACAGCCTGTGTTAGGAGGACACCTTGGGACTCCGGTTCGGTTCCTTAGTAAAGGGGGGCTTGCGTTCCTCACTGAGCAGCTCAGTCTAGGGACCCACACTCCTGGCAGGAGGCCCCTCCCAGCTCGGAAACTGGCCGCGCTACCTTCTATGAGGGAAGTACCAGCAAGGCTGTCACAGTGATGCTCTCGCTGAGTTCAGAGGCGAGTCAGGACAAGGCCTGGGGGGTTTCCCAACATTAGGAGGCCTCCCCCTGGCAGGAGAGCGGACTCCAGGCCCTGCTGCAGGCCTGTTGGGACAGTGCACGTGCAGAGAAGTTGAGCCTCAATAAACTGGAGAGAGAGAGAGAAAGAGAGAGAGAGAGAGAGAGAAAATGAACACGATTAAGTGGGTTCAGCCTGCAAACAAGGAAGCTGGGCCCATGGGGTTGGGATAGGTGACAAGCAGTCATGGCTGAGCAGGGCCGCTGGGACGCCACCGTCTCCCAGACTTTGAGCAGGAGTTGGCCAAGGGGGTTCACTGTGGGCCAGCAGACGTCCCTGTGACCACAGGGAGGAGCTGACGGACATGACCAGAGAGGAGAGGGGCCAGGGACAGTTATCTCTTGGTGAGAAGAAGCAGCGCTATCGGAGGCATGTGGCCCTCCTCCTGCGTCCCCTCCACTTCACAGCTGAGCCCAGGAGCAGGCCCTGTCCGACCTCCTCGGAGGTGTGGGGCCCGGCACAGCTTTTCCTCCTGAGACCCGAGCCTGCTGCCCGGGCTCTTCCTGGCCAGGGCATGCCACCCCCTCCTGCAGGGAGACTCTGCCCCATCAGGTCCAGATGCCAGTGTCACCAAAGGGGGATTTTCAGGAGAAATAGGCCACCATGCTGGGCCTCACATAGCCCTGGGATGCCAGGTGCGGGGGGGGGGGGGGGGGGGGGGGGGGGGGGGGGGGGGGGGTTGGGTGGAGGCACCCATTCGTCCTACATGCTCCCTTCAAGTCCCGCCCGTTCTCTGGGGGCTGTGAGGGAACAGCTCAGGGCACTGCTGCTGCCACTGTGAGTATGCGACAGGAAGTGCTGGTTGCCAGGCAGCAGGAAGGGACCTAATCCTGCTGCCTAGCAACAGAGCAGCGTGGCCACTGTGCCCATGTCTGCACCTCTTCCTGCTGGGAACACAAGCTTCCCGGGCGGCACCTGCACACACACAGGTTGATGCAGTCGTTCTCCTGACCGTGTCGGGCCAGGCCGGCCTCACAGCGGCACCCCCGTTTCCCCGGTGAGGTCGCCCCTGTTTCCCGGTGAGGGAGGTCGCTGCGCCCAGGTGGCCCGAGTGGCCCGCGGAGCCCAAGAGGCATCGCCAGGTGCCGGGCCTCCCGGGGCTGCGGGACCGAGCGGGCAGCCTGCTGTGCGCGTGCGAGCATCCCAGCAGCTGGCTTTCTGATGGACACGGGAAGGCCAAGGAGCAGCCGGACCTCGTGCTGTTCCTGGGGGTCGGGAGCCCCAGGCAGACGCCCTGCTGGCTCGCCCCTCCTCCCTGCTCTGACGGCCACCTGGGCACAAGGCTGTGACGTGCCACCAGGTCACCTGCTCCCCTGGGGGCCCGGCTGCCTGTGGCCTTGGCTCCTGCAGTGGGTGGAGCTGAGGGCCTGCGGAAAGGCTGGTGCTTAGGGAGGACCACCCGGCAGGGAGCAGGGGCCACGGGTGCTCCCCATCTCACCCCGCCAGGGGGTGCCTGTCCCTTCCTGTCTGTAGGGGCCCCGTGGTGGCTGTGCTGGCGTCCAGAGGCCCCTGCAGACCGCAGTGAGCTCTGTCCTTGTCTCCAGCAGCAGCGTCTGCCTCGATATTCCACCGTACTGGGTGCTGGTGCTGGTGACCCACCGCACACGGGGGGTTGCTGTGAGCCTCTTCCCCGGGCAGAGGGCAGGGCGCCGGGCAGAAGAGCGAGGCTGGCACCCAGCCTGTCGGTGCTGACGTGGCCTCAGCTTCCTCCGCAGTCTGCGCCTTCCGCACGAGCCCTGCCCCCTGAGGCTGGGAGGGCCAGGCCACCGGCTCCCTGCTCGCCTGGGCACTTCCAGCAGCCGCAGGGCAGTCCTTCTGGACTTGGGCCCGGTGGTTTGTGCGCATTGCTCGGATGAGGGCACAGTTTCATGGAGCAGTGAGATTGCTAGGGACCTGGGGACCCCTGGTCCTGGGAAGATGGGAGTCCCAGGCCTTGGGGCCCGTGGAGCTACTGGCAGAGCTGACGGGGAGGAGTGTGGGGCCAGGAGGCTCTGGGGCTGGGCGGAAGTTTGGGGGTCAGCATCGCCAGGCCAGCAGTGCCCTCCCGACAGAGGGCAGCCGCCCCCGGAGCCCCACAGCGAGGCGGGCCAGCGGCCGCAGGAAGGCCATGACTTCTCAGTTCTGTCTGGATTTGAGGTCTGTCACCAGGCGAAGGCGTCCCTTGGGGAGGCTCCCTCCTCTCACTTGGCCTCCCGCTGACATCCTACTAAGCGCTCTCGTCCTCCGGTGTCCAGGCTGGGGAAGGTGGCTCAGAGGGAGGGAAGGCTGCATTAGGATGCTCAGCTGTGGTGCCCCACTCAGATCCTTGGAGACACTGAGGATGGCCACGAGGGACAGTATGTTCTCACTCCCATCGGCCACCTCTGCCTTGAAGCAAACACAGGCATGGCTTCGGGACCAGCAGCCTGACTTCTCTGTATGTCACAGGAGGGATCTGGTCTCTCAGAACCTTCTAGAACCCTTCCAGGCTCATGGAGAACTTCTGCAGATGACAGACACTCCTCCACCCCGACATCCGAGTGGGGAGACAGCGCCCCTCAAGGCCGCCTTCGGGGCACTGCGGTGCGGCTCTAAGACTCCCGCCAGCCGCTCCCTCAGCCGCTGCCCCGAGCCACGCGGACTGTTGTGCTCCATGGCCCATGCCACCGCCACCTCCTTACACGCATCTTAGTCTTTTTCATGGCCTGGGGGCTGGGGGCGAGGGGAGCAGAGAGGAGACGTGGTGGGGCCTGTTCACCATCTATCTGTCGGCCAGGGGCCCGCGGCTCCCACCCGCTCCGGGAGATGAGGCTGGCTCAGGCCCAAGGATGTCGGCCTCTCCCTTCACCCGAAGCGCCTCCTCAGCTGCCCCGCCCCATCTGCAGGTGGCCTGCTCCTGGCACCCGGTCCCACGTGCCTCTCTCTGACCCAGCAGAAGTGCTGCGCCACCAGACGCAGGTTGAGGGGCAGCGGGTGGTCATCCCTGGGGGTCCCAAGGGTGATCTCTCAGTGGGCGCCTGGCAAGAGGGGGGCAGGGGTTGTAGACTGGGCAGCTTCAGCTTTACACTGAGTTCCTCTGCATCGGGGCCATTGTGGGGAGGAGAGGGCCCTGCCCCGGGTCAGCCACACACAGGATTGGTGTCCTGTGAACAGCCCGGGGCCTGGGTGTCAGCCAGCACCCTTCCTTTAAGGGAAGTACAAGACATGGGAAGTTTGAAGCCTTCATCTTCACAAACACCTCTGGGAAATGGAGGACCCCGATTCCGTACATAGGACCCGCACTGCATTTGGGGTGCTCCTTTTCTCTCCTTCTCTCCCTCTCATTTAGTTAGAAATCAGAGTGGACAGGTGCACAGCGTGGAGATATTCTAGCCCTGGGGTCAGCCCCTCAGGCTGTGTATCGCTCAGGGGGCCTCGCCCGGTGCCTTCGTCCCCATGTGTCTGAGCGGTTCTGTGAGAAGTGAGCAGGGGACCCCCCTTGGGACTCGGAACCAGCTTGTTGCGCGTGGCAGAGATGGAGCCCAAGTGAGGGCTGCGTCTTGCCCAGGGGACGAGGCAGCTCATAGCAATGGGGCTGAACGCAGTCCCCCTGCTCCTCGGTGTCGTCTCAGACCGGGACACTCGGACGGCTTCCATTTCACAAGGCCCACCCACGTGTCTCTGCTGGTGGGCGAGGACACCGTGGGGAGCAGCATGGGAAGTGGGCAGTGCCCCTGGCTGGGAGGGGGCTGGGCCGGACGTGTTCGGTGTCGCGTTCGACTAGATTCGGGGTTTCCATCGCAGCCAGCCTGGCTCCTTTACCACCCGCACGGGCGTGGCGAGCATGTCACGGCTCGGACAACGGGAGACGGAGAAGGAAACAGACAAAACCGCCCGCCCTCAGGGAGCTCGCCGTCCAGCTGGGAGGCAGGCACCCACCCTCTGTTCTCTGCTGTGACTGGTGTCACCGGGACCCTTCTCAGGCGACAGACAGCGCCTCTCTTGTTCGCCCAGCCAGCTGTTCCAGATGTCGGGAGGCGGGGCTTCGTGTCTGGATGAGTGTGGAAGCGGCTGACTGATGGACTGTAAGCTGGGCCGGGGAGAAGGCTTCATCCCGGGCCTCGTGTGTTTCGTGAGGACCCTCTTGGGCATTATTCTGATGTTACTGTTGTTACGAGAAGCTCAGCCAAACACGGGGAAGGTTTAACCTCAATGAGGCAGAGATTTCAACATGGGCAACGCCCCCATCCATCTGCATCCAGCAAGGCCACTGCTTATGCCAATGCAGCCGGAGATGGGGCCGGAGTGGGGGGTGGGGGCATGCCACGTCTGCCCAGAGTTACGCCGGACACAGAGTGGGGCTGCCAGGGCAGGGAGGCGAAGGTTCCACCCCCAGGACGGGACACAGAAGCTCGGTGTTGGGCGAAGGCCTTGGTCTCCTGTGCTCCCTGTGACTCGCCTGGAGCTGCCAGGTGGTGAGCGCTCTGTCTGCACGTCCCAGCCAGCGGCGCCCCGTGTGCTGCCACCTCGGCTCACCCGTCACCATGCCGGCTTGCATCTCCGCGTTTGTTTCCCGTGGTTAACTGAACCTTTCTATAAAGTTGTACTTGATTGCGAGTGCATTGCATATATGACATCCATACATCCCTGGGCACACTCCCAAGCTTTTTTATATGCCCGAATCTAATTAAGTTATTTCAAACACCCACCAGAAAGTGAAATTACAGCATATACTTTACAGATGAGGCTTGAGAGGTTAAATTCATGTCCAGGGTCATGTAGCTGGTAAGGGGCGTGGTTGAGGTTCACACGTGTCCAACCAAGTCCACAGCCCTGGCGTGACTCATCCACGACTCTCCGTGGACGTGTGGGAGCACTCCTGACTCTGGGGAGCTGGTCTCACTCCTAAAATCTTGCACTTCAGCATTCCCCCCAAAATCCCATCTTTCCCAAATAGAGTGCAAACTCTGAAGCCCGGCCTGCCCCCCCACCCGCTCAGGCCCAACTCCTCAATGCCCCAAGCTGCTCCGGGGAGCTCCTTGGACCTGGGCTCTGGTAGTGGGTGGAGGATGAAGCTGGCCAGCTGCCCAATGGCTTTCATACATTCCTTGAAAGCCACTGAGGGTTTTATTTGTCTTTACAAGTTAATCCTACAGGAATCACAGTAAAATTTCATTTTGTTGGTGGACCTACTTCTGGTTCCTGCTCACTCACTGGCTACCTCCTCCCCACTGTGGGAGACCGTGCAGAGCATGGCTGCTCCTCACACAGCAGCTTTGGCTGATCCATTCGAGGGGCCGTGTGCAAAAATGGTGCTAACCCTGGACGTGAAGGGAGCCAGCCCACCTCTTTCCCCAAGTGCCCACCCCGAGCTACCAGGTGGTTAGAAAACTCCGCACAAGAAAATCCCGAATCTAAAATGATTATCAGCCCTCCACTCCCACCCTTTTTTTTTTTTTTTTAATGGAGATGGGGGAAAGCAGAAGCTAGAAAGAAAAAAGTAAAGATGTATTTTAAAAACCAGTGTGAGATGCGAGGAACAAGAACTCCTGAGATAGACTGAGCTGGAGTTCAGCCCACCAGCCTCCTGTCCGTCCTGGAGTTCGGAAGCCAGTTCTGAACTAGGGCTCTGACTCTTATTACAGAGCAGCTCCCAGGATGACAGGGTCTGAGTGTGTGGCCAGGGGGTGACCTCTGCGAGGGGAGTGGTGGCTGCCAGCGGGACTGCTTCAGATGCGTAAATCTTTCTGGATAAAGCTGTTTTTCAGATCTGACTTTGGACCAGGGACTGCTTTTCTCCCAACGCAACAGCTGTTAAACATGGTGTGATGGGCACGGGTACTTCTCTTTGTTTGGTTTGGGTTTTTAAGAGCAGAGACATATAGGGTGGGAGGCGCCGTGGGTTTTTTCCCGCCTGTGGGTCAGCCTCTGTGTTTGGAAATATGGCCTCCAGCCTCCACAGGCCAAGGGCTCCACAGGCCACTCGCCCTTGAGGATGGAGCCCGTTGTTCCTAATAACCAGCACAGGGCCCCTCCTTTTGGTGACAGAGAATGTGGGGCTCAGGGTGCCAGCCAGGTCTCTGGCCCTGTCTATCCTGGTGCAGGGGAGAGGCTTTGCCCCTTGCCCTCTCGTCCTCTGTCAGGGCCTCTGTCTCCAGTGCACGGGGGCATTAAGTCTCCACAGGGGAAAGATTCACAAAAGACATGAATTATGCATATGGAATTCATTTTCTTGATGAATAGGGAACCTGAACACACTCCCTGGCTGTTTGGTTTTGGGGCATAGGGATGGGGTGGGAGGGCTGATAGTATGGGGGAGGGGTGATCAGGAACCTGGGCAGGAGGTGGGAGCAGAACCAGAGCCATGGCCAGACTTGGGCTGGAAATACCAAGGGCAGAGTTCATGACCGTTAGTCCATTTTCTTTTCTTTAAAATGTATTTGTATCGCTTTCAGAGAGGAAGGGACAGGGAGAAAGAGATAGAAACATCAGTTTTGGAGGAGAGTCATCAATAAGCAGCCTGCTGCACACCTCCCACCGGGGGTCGAGCCTGCAGTCTGGGCCTCTGTCCTGACGGGAAATCGGACCATGATGTCCTTGTTCACAGGTTGATGCTCAACCACTGAGCCGCGCCGGCTGGGCCACGACCATTGTTCTTGCCAACACACCCACACAGATACACAAACTGACTCCCAATGGGTGTGCATGCTTGTCAGCAGAGGGTGGTGATGGTGCTGGGGGGGAGGGGTAAGAGGATCCTGGGGAGAAAGCATTCTCCATAGTGACATAGTGACAGGAGCCTGTGGGTTAGCAGCGGGCACCTGGCCTGGCGAGGCAGGAGCTGCAGGGGGAGCGCACAGTGGGAGGTTGGGCCCAGCTTTGGGACATGCCCACCCTGTGCCTCTCACAGCCTCAGATGCATCTTCTGTGAGTGGAGAGCATGGCGTCGCCTTGTGGAGTGACAGAGCTGAGAAGTGGGCGTCTCCTTCCGGCACCTGTTCTGGGAAGCTAAGGCCTGGCCAGTGCTGAGTGCAGGCAGAACAGCTCTAGGCCTTAACCCTGGCCTGTTCTGTGACCCCAGATCTGCTGCGCCCACAGGCAGCTCTCTGATCCCCGAGGGTCGAGGAGGAGCACCATGCTCTTCGCGTCCCTGCAGCAGGCCCTGCCGCAAACTTGCAATTAGCTCGCTTGCCCCCCATCCCCCCCACCTGCCAGGGGTGCTGCGGGGCAAGCTCTCTTCCATGCGCCGATGGCCATGCCCTGGGCCTGTCTGGGAGTGAATGCGGCGCTGGCCCAGCTCTCCAAGAGCTCTCTCCCTGCTGTCGGTGCCAGCACGGTGGCTCCTTCCTCCCCAAAGAAGACTGGACCCAGACCAGCCCGGGCTCATGTGGGGACACTCCCATATGTGGGGCACCCTCATGGAGCTGGCTCCATTTGGAGATTTGGAAGCCCCTTCGTCTCGGGGAACCGCAGGTTGCAGTGATGTCCCTGTGCTCCTGCGGAGGTAGGATTACTCCCATCCAGAGAGGAAGCCTGTGGTTCCCTTCTTTGCTCTGCGTGCGGAGGAGACAGTGTCCTGGTCCCTGAGACTGCCTGGGTGGTGAGCCCTCCAACAGTGGTGACTGAGAGGCTTTGCCTGTCCCTGCGCGCCTGCGCCCCAGCCTTCTCTGCAGCCTCCTCCCGCCCCACACCTGGGAGCAGGGCCCCACCTGAGCTCCTTCCTCCACCTCTGTCCTCTCCCAGCTCCTCCTCGCCCAGTGCTCCCTGTGGTGTCCCAGAGACAGCCTCCGGGCTGGAAGGTGGAGCAGTGATGCTGCCCAGGAAAACATCAACCAGGGGAGCTCAGGGTGGAGGAGGCAGGGACCCCCACCCCGCCCGCCCGCCTCCCTGTGCCTCCCTTTGGAAGGAGGGTGATGAGCGGCTGCGCCAGCACTAACTGATAAATGAAATTTGTATGTTAAAGCCGATCATTTAATTGTATTCCTTCGTTCCCATGCACACTTCCTTCTCACCCTCACCTCTCACTCTGCAGGGGGGGTGGGGGGCAGGTTAGGGGGGGCCGGAGGGGGCCCTGCAAGCTGTCGGTTTGCATTGTGGGGACAAGCAAGGTCTCTACCTGGCTCATTTTGTCCCCTTTGCTGAGGCTGTCACCGCTGACAGTCCTCATGTTTATTTCATCTCGCGTGGCGGCTGTCTCGTTTCCCTACCCCCGATGTCATTAGCGCACAGAGAGCGGCCTGCAGTGTGGCGCCCTAATGAATTCCCCGTGGCTGCTCTGCTCCCGCCTCGTTACCAAAGCTCGACGTGTCAAATTAAACCCAGCCCCAGAGAAAGTGCAGAGAGAGGCAAGAACGTGGGGGGGGGGGCACGGTTCACTTACACAGCCGTCGAAGAGAGCAGGAGGGCATGGGGTGAGGGAGAGGACCCCGCAAAGGGGCGCCTTCCTGCAGCCGGTCCACCTGACCCAGTGACCTCCGGCTCTCAGCGGGACCCGGGCGGCCTGCCCGTCTGCCGTGGGGAAGTGTCTTGCTCGCTCTCATTCCGGTTGATCTACCCACATGCTCTGTGCAGGCTGGATGCCGTGCAGAGCATCCCGTGAGGACAGACAGCGCTCGGGAGGGGATGTGTGTATGTGGTGTGCGTGTGCGTGTGTGCATGCATGGTCTGCTCATATGTGTGGTGTGCATATTTATGGTGCGTGTGGTGTGTGTGCATGCGCGTGTATGGTGTATACCTGGTGTGCGACGTGCGTGTGGTGTGTGTGGTGTGTGCGTGGCATGTGTGAATGTCTGTGTGTGAGTGTCTCTGTGTGTGAGTGTCTCTGTGTGTGAGTGTCTGTGTGTGTGCATGGTGTGTGTGGTGTGTGCGTGGCATGTGTGAGTGTCTGTGTGTGAGTGTCTCTGTGTGTGAGTGTCTCTGTGTATGAGCATCTCTGTGTGTGAGTGTATGTGTGTGCACGTGGTGTGTGTGGTGTGTGGCATGTGTGAGTGTCTGTGTGAGTGTGTGGGTGTGACATGTGCATGCTGTGTGTGGTGTGTGTGTGGCATGTGTGAGTGTCTGTGTGAGTGTGTGGGTGTGGCATGTGCATGGTGTGTGTGGTGTGTGCGTGGCATGTGTGAGTGTCTGTGTGAGTGTCTGTGTGTGTGAGTGTCTCTGTGTGTGAGTGTCTGTGTGTGTGCATGGTGTGTGTGGTGTGTGCGTGGCATGTGTGAGTGTCTGTGTGTGTGTGTGTGTGTGTGTGTGTGTGTGGAGGAGAAATGGAGGCCAGTGTGAATCCTGGTCCGGCTCTGGTTGCTGCAGACATGCTCCCGTTGGTGGAAAGGGAAAGTGACCACACACGTTGAAGCCCTCGTGGGCAATGCTTCCCTTTCTCTCTGCATGCACAACATTATACCATGCACAACGCCTGTTTCTGCTACCGGCATTTTATCTTTGGGTATTTTGTTCCAAGCAACTGTGGACAGGGTTTCCCCCTTTCACGGGGGGGAGCTGCAGTGTGTGAACCTGAACCCCGGTCCAGGGCACAGGGCTGGGAGGGGACAGGACAGGGTTTCATTTCAGCTCCCTTTCCCAGTTGAACGTTTCCCCTTACACCGCTGCACCTCCCACATTCACGCGAAGGCAGCAGCAGGCTGGCGAGGACTAAGCTGTGAACTTTAAAAAGTGGAGTGAACTTCCACCCAGCAAGGCAGGTGGCCTGAGGACAGAATCCTCCGTCACCAGGAAGGTCCCGCTGCCCTTGCACGGCACGAGGACCCTCCCCACAGCCAGCCGCGCTCGGGAGCCGCGGCAGGTGCATCTGGCAGCCCCCACGCTCACGGGCACGGGACCAGCGTGTGCAGTGGTGCCCACCCATTGCGCATCGGGTGAGACTTCACTCGCCGATGCCCCCGACGGTTTGTCTTGCTGCCAGCTGGGTCGTCCTTTGTGGGAATGTGCCGCAGTGTATCTGCTCACTTGAGGTTTTTGTGTGTTGTTTTTTTTTTTTAAAGAAAAACAATCTTTTGAAAATAATTCGTGTTTATGACACAATTGCTCCAATGGTTTTGGAGCCCATGGCCCACTCGCCTGGCGCCCGGTCCTTGCGGCCATTTCTCACAGCGTGACTCAGTGTCCACAGCACAGCGGCCCCTCCGCTGGCGCTCTGTCACTCTCTGCAGGTTTTGCGAATCTAAAACCGTGCTCCCCCTTCTCTCGACATTAAAGGGAAGCTTTATATTTGAGAAATTGTCACCATTTTCTTCCAGAGCAAACTCAAGGACATCACAAGCTGGAACTGGAGACCTGGGACAGACTTTTAAAAAATATATATTTTATTGATTTTTTACAGAGAGGAAGGGAGAGGGATAGAGAGTAGAGACATTGATGAGAGAGAAACATCCATCAGCTGCCTCCTGCATGCTTCCCACTGGGGATGTGCTCGTAACCAAGGCACATGCCCTTGACCAAATCAAACCTGAGACCCTTCAGTCCGCAGGCCGACGCTCTATCCGCTGAGCCAAACGGGTCAGGGCAGACTTTCTTAAACGCATTTGATGGGAGGGTCAGGCTGATGGACAGTCTGGGACACGTTGTCAGGTTGTTTGGAAAACGTACAAAGCATGAAAATTCCGGTCCCCTGACCAGGACCCCCGCGCCTTGCCTGGGACCAGGCAGAAAGGTGTGTTTGTGTCTTTCATGTGTGTCCATGGGTGTATCTATGGCTGTATCCATGTGTTCATGGTTTGTGTTCACAGATGCGTGTGTGTGTGCATGTGGGCACATGTGGGAATGTCCTGTATCTATCTGCCTGACACGTTAGTGACACTGTACCCAGCCGCGGCAAATGTCCTTCGAGAGCTCAGGGATCGATGGCCAGTGGTCGCACCAGGATCTTTTCCAAGCAGGGGTTCAGAAGCACAGGCCGAGTTTGTGTCTTGGAGACTTTTGACCGTTGACGATTCCGTATTCTAATGAATCTAACCCACATTTTGCAGAGTCGGAAAATTTAATAATAGGGTTCATCTCATCTGAGCTACTCCAGGTCAACACTCTGGTTATGCGAGCTTTTTCACTTCCCTGAAACTGAATTGTGAAAAATGCTTCCTTGTAGCACCTCAAGACTAAGTGGGCTCCCGCGTCCGTCTCGGGGCGCATGCCATCCATTCCCTTCGTCTCCGATGAAGTATGAGCAGAAGCCGGGGATTTGGCTGAAACGTGGCACGCTGTGGCTGCCACTGGAGGATGCGCTGTGTCAATTTAAGACTGAGTGATGGACAACGAGGAAATGAAGACAAACCCGCTCGGTGGGAAGTGGGAAGTCTAAAGGACAAATAAAATGCTGAGAGCACAGGAAGTCCTGTGTGTGACGGACGGGGGCAAGGCTGTGGGCATCGGCCCTGCCGCGGGCATCCTGATGCCGTATACGTGGGACACGGGGGCCATCTGTTCTGGTATTTAGCACATGGTGCATATGACACATTTACTCTTGTCCTGTACCAACCACAGGTGATAGGCTCCTACCCACTGGTGAGCCAAGTGTGAGTTTGTGGTTGGGTTGACTATGGATTATATGTAGGACATCAAACCTGTGTTAAAAATGAAACAAAAAGAGCCCCCGGAGGGGTATCTGACCACAGCGATGACATTGGACAGCATTTCCTCGTCTCAGGAAGCGGGTACTCGTGTGTCCGATCAGCAGACGGAAGCGAAGGGGTGCGCTGCTGGCATTCCTCTCCCTGGGTAGCGGGGCGCAGGAACGTGTGTAGAGGGTTGAGGGGTGGTTGACTCGGGGCAGATTTCTGAGATGTGGCCGTTGAGGTGGGCTGCTCTCCCCAGTGGCCGGGGTTCTGCATTGCAGGACGGAGCAGATGTGTCTCGAGCTGGAGTCTGCTCAGAAGGGGGGGGACATCTGTCTGTCACAGGATGGGAGACGTTCGTGTCCGCATAGGCAGTGACAACCTGGGAAGTCACACCTTGGATTATCATGACGTATTACATCTGGATTAAGTGAAGCAATAAAATAAAAATAACAGTAAATACTTGTGCGTTAAGTAACATTTGCTTCAATAGTAGACATAAAACGGTAATTTCTCACTTGTGGCAAATTTCCCGAGACCTGTTCTGCAGGAGCAGGAGCCCGACCTGGAAGCCACATGAGGCTGCCCGCTGCCTGACCTCTGACCCACGCTGTGGGGCGTGGCCGTGTCACCCCCTTCATGCCAGCTCTGAGTACCAATGGCTGCGGGGCAGCTGTGTCGGCCTTGGAGGGTGGCCCAGGAGAGAAATGCCCTCTTTTTGAGTTAGATCTGCTGTCCCTGGCTCTCGGCCTCGTGCTGATCGCTGTGGCTGACCCACGCAGAGGGGAAAGCCACGTACCCACGTGCCATGGGGGAGGAAGGTGACGGGCAGACAGTCCAGGAGTTAGACAGACCTGGGGCCCTTGGCCCTCCGTGACCTACCACCTTCACTCTGGTGGCTTTGGGGACGGCCTCTGGTGAAGGCACCTGCAGAGTGGCTCCCAGCAGCCCCAGGGCCAGGGCCACTGGCACCTGCGCCCATGTCAGGTGGATGCAGGGGGAGGGCAAGATGCTGGGTGGCAGGTGGGTGGTGGCCCGGGACACCTGGACTCCAAAGGCCGGCCCCTCTCTCTTGACCACATGGCGTTCAGAAGTTGTGGTTCTCTCTCAAATAGCAAGTAAGAGAGAAAGCAAAACAAGGAGAGCTAGGGAAACAACAAAATGAAAACACAGAACAAACCAACCTTACACCCCCCCACCCTGCCCCTGCAGCTGAGGCCGCATGCGCTGTGCCCACATCAGGCAGGAGGCAGCGGAGGGAGCCAGTGCTGGATCCTTGTCATCCGTGTGCCTGGGAGCCTCAGCTCTTCCTCTCGGGACCAGCGCGTGGACAGGTGGTCCTTAGACCAGTGACCTGCACGCGGGGCTCTGTTCCCTTCATTTTCTAGCCCAGGAGACGGCACAGGGCCTGAACCTGCTCCGCACACCCCTGGTCCTGGTGAAGCCAGGATGCGATCCACGGTGGTTTCTAGGCCCCTCGCCCTGTGGGTGGCGATCATGTGGGTCACTGTCTCACATGGGGGCACTGGTGAGCATATGTCCCGTCACCACCCTCGGCTAGGGACGGTGGGGGGGGCAGAGGGGAACGCCCCCCTGTGGCTGGGAGTGAGGTTTGCTGTCTGTGGCTCTAGAAGCCGCATCCTAAGGCTGTGCCCACACTTGCCCTTCCATATCACCTCATTTCAGCTGCGGGGGGCCAGGGTCCACGGGAAAGGCCCTCCGGCCCTGCAGCTGCCGCCTCATCCCCAGGAGGCTGCCCCACCCACCCCTGTGCAAAACCCGGCTTCTCTGAGAGCAGCCGCTGTCCCTATATTTGCTGGGCGTCCCCTGAGCTCCCTGCTCAGCTCATGCGCCCTGTGCTGACACTCGGCGGCACCCGTTGGGGTCTGTGCCAGTGAGGGCTCTGGTTTTGTGGCCGAGAAGCAGGAAGTGGTGCTGGCATGGGGGCAGGAGCCTGGCCTGGTTGGCAATACGGGCCCAGCCTTGAATTTGGGGGCGACAAACAGAGGTGGCCTCAGAATGGAGGGGTGGCCGTAGCTGGGACGCGTCCCCAAAGCCAGCAGTGGGTGCCCGTCTCAGACCGGCCCGTGCTCGCCGAGCTCCCCCTGGTCTCCTGAGCTGGGCCTGCGCTCTGTCCAGTCTGTTCCCGGCTTCCCGGCTGAGCTGGGGCCTCTCCCACTGTCTGCACCTGACCGGCTGGTGAGGCGGGTGGGCCCGGGGCTGGCTCCGCAGGTGGGCAGGCGGGTGGGGAGTGAAAGGGAAAACAGACTCGAGGGCCCACGTCAATTGTCTGAATTCCTTCTTCTTAGACACACAGTCCTTCCCATCAGCACCCCAGACTCGAGCAGAGCCTCTCTCCCTCCTCAGCCTGTTTTTGGAGCTTCCGCCCTGTGTTTGGGGCCACGGTTCTGGGGGTCTGCTGTCGTGCACGAGGCCCAGGCCTTCCTGACTAGCCTGGAGCCCCCCAGCCTGTTGTGGGGTTCAGGCCTGAGCACTGGAGCCTCCCTGAACCTCGGCCTCTTGCCCAGATTGGGGGGGATGTGGGAGAGAGGAGTGTGTGCATGCCGTTCCGCACCCGAGCTGTGCGGGTCATTTGCACAGTTGTCCGGAGGCTGGTCACACTCTGGCCACTGTTGCCTCCGTGTGTGCAGCCTTGTCACCGTGGGGCCCACTTGCCAGGACGCTCGTGCAGATCGGCTGCTTCAGGCGGCGTGCGCAGGCTGTGGTTGAAGGCGCCCTTTCCTCCTCCGGACCTTGTCCTGCTGTGTTGCCACGAAGAGCTGCGTCTCTGAAACACACCTGTTTTCACGCTGACGGACACCGTGGGGGCCGCTGCTGACACAAGCCCTCCGTGACCGAGCGTCCTGCCCGCGCAGTGACTCTCCGATGCGCCCCAGAAGCCACAGCCGATGCGCGTCAGCAAACGCCCAATGCAAGGCGTTCGTTATTTCCTTGTCGGTCGTCCTGAGATTTGGTCAGAGCAGAAGGCGTCTTTATGAGGCAGCTCTGTGGGGGCAGCTCCGAGGGGCACCATGATCCAGTGACCGTACTTACCGGGCCTCTCGGTGACCTGCCCGGGGGGAGAGGGGGCATGGCCCTCAGCTGCCTGACCCAGGCTCTGAGATGAAGATACTATCGACACGCTGGTGTTCGTAAAGGAATGCGATGTCCGAGTTACTTACATCTAAGGCAGTGGTTCTCAACCTGTGGGTTGTGACCCCTTTGGCGATTGAATGACCCTTTCCCAGGGGTCGCCGAAGACCATCCTGCATATCAGATATTCACATGACGATTCATAACAGTAGCAACATTACAGCGATGAGCAGCAACGAGAATAATTTTATGGTTGGGGGTCACCACAACATGAGGAGCTGTGTTAAAGGGTTGCGGCATCAGGAAGGTTGAGAACCACCTTCTAATGAGGATCGCGCCTGTCAGTCGTTGCAATTAGAGCACATGAGCTGGCAGACACGTTCCTGAGCGGCTCTGGGTGATGTGCACCCACCACCGCCCATCGCAGTCCTGGCAACAGTGACCTCCACCGACGCTTGGCGTGATGGCATCGTGAGCCAAATAGCCATCGCCAGGTGAGCGTGGTGAGCCCGGGCGCCGCAGTGCAGCGGTGACTGCGCAGGTGATGCTGGGGTTCGCCGCTCTCCCAGGAGCCCGGTGTGGGGAGGCTGGGACAGGGCTTGTGCTGCGACAGGCACGTCCTGAGGGAGCAGCGAGCTGTGTGGTCAGAAATCGGCAGCCCCTTGGCACGTGGTGAATCTGAATGGGAACCCACGTGCCAGGGAGGGGTCAGTACACAGGAGTCCCCCCTGGAGTGACGGCGGCCCTGGGAAGCGGTTTCCCTCCGCTCCTGAGGTCTGGGGTTGACCGGCTGGGGACCTGGAGGTGCTGAGCCCCGAGGCTCCCTGCTTCCTCTGTGAGGCAGCGCCAGCGATGTCAGCCAGCGCGTGCTGGCACTTGAGCTGAACCCCAGGAGGCAGGGTCCTGGTGCCGCCCAGTGCCCGTGTGGCACAGACTTGGACTCTGCTGTAACAGGTAGGGGGCTGGTCCTGCAGTGGAGTCTGGGCAGTTTGGTGGTGACGTCTCGTCCAAATGGGCAGAAAGATTCGTTGGTCGTTTCAGATCGCATCACGGCTGCACTGCTCAGGGCCTCAGCTGCGTTACAGATAATGCGCGTGGGTGGCGCCTTCAAGCAGGATTTTAAAATTATGGAACCATTTTCAGTTTGAAAAAGCAAAAGTTAAGCATTACCTGGGGGCCCGGAAGCTCCAGGTTCCCGTAGGCCCTGGCTGTGTGCCCTCCACGGCAGGGGGCTCGCCCGTACGAACACCCTTCCTGGGCCGCCGGGGGCCCTGCGCGGAGCCACGCGTGGGACTCGGCCCTCTGTGCCTTCGGGCTCCTGCCTCGTCACTGCAGCCGGGAGGTCAGGCCCGGTCACGGCTGCTCTTTGGACGCCGTTCCTGAGGCTGCAGGAGGTGGATGGAGCCTGTTTTCCCAACTGCCCCTCATTGCCCTTCGTGGCCTCTCATTGCCCCATCGGGGTTTCCGTGTGGGCCCGGGGACTGGGGTCCCCCAGTGAAGGAAATGGTCGGAATCACAGTGTTGAAGACATGAGGCTGCTGTGAAACAAGGGACGGGATTCTCAGTTTGCGGCAACTCCGGGTCAGGGGCTGCCCTGCCCACGACCAGATGGAGTTCAGGGTGTAGGATGGGACCTTTGGCACTGCCCCTGCTCCCATGAAGGCCTCACGTCCCCAGGACGACCCCGTCTGCCACCCTCGGGGGCACATCTCAGTGGCTCTCCCCTGGGCCTCCTCGGCTGCGTGGGCAGCCCTCCTCCCGCGGCCTCCGGCGGATGGAAAGGAGGAGGCGGCTGTGCCCATCTGCGCAGCGGACACGCTGTGCGTGCAGAGGCCGGTGCAGGTCCGTTGTCATTTTTCTTATGTGACGCCTTTGTGTATAAATATGCCCAGGGTTTCAGAGACCCCGTGATGTATTTAGCTGATGCTGATGCTGCCATAATGTACTCATGTGTTCATTTCTCAGATTAGTCTGAGAAAGAAAAATGAGATCATGAGAGCTGCTGGGAGGAGCCCAGTATGTTCCGGCTGATGGAGCAGGTACTGGGGCCTGATATACTCGGAGGGCTGAGCTCTGTTGGCGCCCGGGAGAGGCTGACCGTGCAGACGAGGGTGCGAACAGATCCCGAGGGCTTCCAGACACTAAGGGTCTGACCTTGGCCCTCACCCCAAAGGTCACGATGACTGGTGATGCATAAGGACCCCATTGCATTGGGTGCTGCTACGTCACCTCATTTGAACTTCACAAAACCCGGTGAGGGAAGCCCTGGTCCACATTTCTCGGATGAGTAGACGAGAATTAGGGATTTTATGGAACCAGCTCCAGCACCCAGCTGGGCGTGGGCAGAGCGCCGGCATGAACCTGGGCTTGCTTTCGGCACAAAGTTACGTCCTTACACCTCAGACCACGTTCTTACACCTCAGACCACGTCCACGTGTGGTGGCTCTGCCCACTTCAGCTCACGTTCTGAAAACCCCGTGGGCTCCCACACAGTTGAGGCTGCTTTGGAGGCATCACAGCACCTGCTCCATCGGCGAGACTTGACCCCGCGACCTTCCCTGGCTCTCACTGGTCTCACCTGGTGGCCCAGCCTGTGTGTTAGTTAGAAGGTCCTGCCTCGTACAAGTTTACAGTCTGAATAAGTAAATGTGACAGAGCAATAGCTCCGACTCTGATGGGATGACAGGGTAGAGGACATTTGGGCCAAGACAGGAGCCTGGGGTTGTGGTCCCGAGGGCATCTCAGGCCCTTTGCGCTGCTTCACTGCCGGCCACATGTGGACAAGACCACCGGCATAATCCGGGTGAAGCGCAGGAGGCCTGCTCTGAGGAGCTCGTCGTCTTGGTTTCGACTGTTAAAGGAGTGACCACAAATGTCTGCAGTCTAGACCCCTCAGCCTTGCCAAGGCGCCCCTTAGAGTGACTGTGCAGGTGTGAGTCGTTCGCGGTGAGAGCCTGGTGTCCAGGGCCGGGGTTCTCCACGTCCACGTGGGGCTCCGAGTCCCAGGACACAAGCTCCTGCCGGTGTCGTCCGTGCTCCCGCTGTTTCGCTTCCTGGCCTGTCCTAGTCCAGGTGCTGGCCTTCACGTACCCCACCCCCCACACCCACCCCGATGGTGGGACTCGTCTATGCAAATGGGACTGACATCCACCTCCCTGCGCTTTGCCCCAGGAACTTCTCCTGCACGTGTGGGTCAGGAACTGTCATCCCTGCCGCCCTCCCATCGTCAGGTTCCCAAGTGGCCGTTGGCCCCATGATCCTGAACTTGCCTTCCCAGGATTCTGTGAAACTGAGTTTCTAAGAAAGCGCAGCCTTGTGCCGAAAGCAAGTCCAGGTTCAAGCCCCGCCCGAGAGGCTGGAGTTTCCTTGGCGTCCGCAGTGGTTGACCTCAGCCGCTGCGTTGGTGAGGAGGTTGGTGTGCTGTGTCCATTGTTATTTTCCCCACCAAACCTGGCTGCGTCTTCCCTGGGGAGGTGGTCGACCCTGAGGCTCAGAAAGACTGGACAATGTGTGCATCCGGCCCCTCCCAACCCCTTCTCCTCCCCGACACAGTCCCCCAGCCGGGCGGCCAGGCAGGGTCCCAGGTGGCCTGCAAGTGGGCGCAGCCAACAGGGAGCCCCAGACGCTGCCGGGTCACCTGGCCACAGCCCCCAGGTCATGCGTGAAGGCCGGTGGTAGCGAGTCAAAGCCTGGCGCGCTGGTCCTCGCTCCTTCCCTGGCGCGGCAGCCATGAAGGCCTTTATCAGATGAGCCTGGCACCACCCCGACAGGCTCCTGGTGCCAATGTGGAGGCAGCCACAGCCCCTCAGCTTGTTAGACTGAAAGAATGTGCCGTTTTAATTAATGATATGTAAATATCCTTGAATGGGCCGCATTTGCATATTAAGAGAGATTTGCGGAATCTGCGGAGTAATATATTTTAATTAAGGATTAATTAAAAATAATGGGAATTTCATTTCGCCTGGCAGAATCCGTTTAGATTTTAGCACACGTCTGCTTGGGAGTCTGCTAGGAAGGCTCTGTGTACGATTCCCGTGATGATGGAGGCACCCCTGTGTTTGTGGTCCTGGAACCCCGTTTGGGGCTGGGGACCAGAGAGGGGCACAGCCTCCTGCCGCTGTCCCATCCCCCACCCCCTTCCCTCTGTGTTTTAGGGCTGTTTTGGTATTCTTTATGGTGAAGTAAGTAAATGGCTCTGAGACACGGAACACTAGTCGTGTTGGCAATTATGTTAATGGGATGCTATTAGGCTATGATTCTCTATGAGCAATTGGGGAGAAGAAGCGCCTTACGGAGGAGCGCCGCAGACGGCTGTCGCCTGACAGAGCTCAGAGCTGCTTTCTGCATAATTGCACTCGGCCACTTTCTTTGTGGGGGGGAGGGAGGAGAGTTGAGTCGGGAGCCGGGACCCGCGGGGCTGGGGTGCCCACAGGTGCACAGAGGACTCGGGGTCACGCAGGTGAGCGTGCCAGCTTCTGAGGATGAGCTGAGCTCGGGCCCGGCAGCCCTCCCTGAAGTGGATTTCTCTGGAATTTATGCGGCACAGTCTCCCTGACCTTCTGTCAGTGCGTCGCCCCGATGGCGCTCTCCTGAGTCCACACTGTAGATCCATCCTCTCTCCAAACTCCTGCCTCCCTCCGTCCGCTCGGCCCCAGCACTTTCTGCCTCCCAGTGCTGGAGGGCTGCGAGGCCAGTCCTGCCTCCCACCCAAGGCCGCTGCCAACATGGAGGTTGGCCTCCTGCTTGCCGTCCTTCAGGGCTGGGGGTGTCTTCAGCTCCGCTGCCTGCTTCACAGACGCGAGGGTGCAGGGGGGTCCCCGCAGGACCTCTGGGCGCTGCCTCCACGGAAAAGGCTTCCTGGCCTCGCCCTGGGGGATGAGGAAGTGGCCGGGGACCCTTTGAGATCTGGTGGCGAGAGGTGTGCATCTTCAGCAAACTTCCGGGTTGTTCTGCAGAAATGGTGGGAGGAACCTGGGGGCCCCGGGCAGCATGAGGCCTCGCCCAGCCCCTTTCCAGGGAAGCCCGGTGGGTGGCACCTCTGCCTCCAGAACCCGCACCGCTGTCCCGGCTCAGGATGAAATAAGCTCATCAGCCACACGCCCCTGGGATTCCAGTCCCTTGGGAATGTGGGGGTCCACCTGTGAGCTCTGCCTGGCCTTGCCCCCGGGACCTCTGACATCTCAGGAGTGGCCGGCCAACCGAAGGCGAGCGTCAGGGCTGACAGGAGGGGTCAAGTGAGCAGGCGACACCCAGAGACCAGGCCCTCAGAGCCACCAGGGAGTCTGAGTGGGGAGTGGCACCAGGACCAACTCGGGATGGGCCAAGGGGCCTGGAAACTGGGCCTGTGGCGACATCACGGAGCCCAGGAGGCCCCTGTAGAGTGCCCTCTGCACATCTGAGCACCGGCCCAGGCAGCCTCGCGTGCCTAATGCAAATGGGGAAAATGCAGTTTCTGGTAAGTGCTCCCTAATAAATAACATCAAGTCTTCCTCCCTATTAGCCGGGGACGTCCGCCTTCCTCTTTGCTCCGCTCCAGCCGAGACGTGTAATGACGTTCTGCTCCTCGCGGGATGCGAGGTCCATGCTAATCCCCGTCATGGCAGGACTCACACACACACACAAATCACCCAGACGCACGCTGTCCTCCGGAAGTCAGTGCGGCCTTGTGTTTTCCTTCACAGCGTGGGGATCCATCCAGGACTAGTTCTTGGTCGCTGGAGGATTTCATTAACAGGTGAAGTAAAGTAACCCGTTTCAGATGGCCTCTCCAACCATTTCGCCGGGTGCAGTGGGGTTTTTCTTTTAAAGGGCAGCAGGTTGACATTGAACATGGGCAGACTTCAGGTGTGCGTGTGCATGTGCGTGTGCCCCACGGTGCCTGGTGGAGTGCTGGGGCCTGCTTCTTGCTGCCCCCCACCCCTGCCCTTCACCCTGGTCCTGTCCAGGACCCCGGCCCCGGCCCCGGCCCCTGAGCTGCTCTCCCTCCTCACAGTCTGGCTGTTTGTGGGACCGTGTCTGAAAGGCGGATGTTTGTAAGTGGCGGAGGAGGTGAGGAGCCCTGCAGTCACACTGGGATCCATCGGCAGCCGCTGGCAGGGCGCAGGCGTCTGAGTGGGTGCCTGGAGCTGGTGTGCCCTCAGACCACCACCCCACCGGGGTCTCATCCTGGAGGAACCTCCCTCCTGTCTTCCTAGACTCCCTGCACTTTCAGAGAATGAATATATTACAGGTAGCGGTCCGCTGCGGGTTTTCCATTATTAATATGGTTCTTTTTATTTATTTTTCATGCGTTTTTCTTGCTCTGGCTCTTTTCTTTTCTTTCTTTGTTTTTTGAGGTTGTCTGCTCCTACTCCCTGGTTAACTCACCAGGCTCCCAGCCCTGCCCCCTCCACTCTGCACACGGCTGGGGCTTCTCTGAGGCCCCTTGCGGCCCCACCCACCGCACAGATGGGCGCACACCAGCCTGTGTGAATTGGGCACTTTTTCCATTTGATGAGCTGTCATCTGTGGGCACTGCTGGGGATTTGACCCCAGTGACCCCCGACCATGGAGGACATTGAGCGCCCCGCAGACCCTCCCCTCTGCCTGTGTCTGCGGACTATTCACTCCCCTTAATGAGAATTCCTCCTAATTATTTCAGCGGCTGCAGCAGGGACCGCAGTGTACTTAGATCTCGGGCCTGGGACGTGACTGTGATGCTGATAAAGGCAAGAGATCAATAATTTAGGCTCAGCTCTAATGGCAACGCCGGGAGCTCAAGTGTCTGCATTCAGGTGGCGTCTCAGAGGTTCCCGGGGCCTTGATGGTTTTCAGAGGCTTCCTCCCCTCTCAGCTGCGCGGTGTGCACGCCCTGCTGGACCGTCTTTGTCCAAAGACGTTTCCTCATCGCTGTGAGCATGTGTCTGCAGGTCACGTGGGTGTGCCAGGCATGCGTGTGTGCCCCTCTGATTCTCTGGAAAGGTGTGTGCGCCCGTGCACTTGTGGGTTATGTGTTTCTTCTCAGTCCCACATGTAGTCTTGACCTGTGGGCTACCCCTGGCCTGTCCTTCCTAAATTGGCGACTGCAGACACTTCAAAGGCAGGGGAAACACCTGCCTCTTCTTTCCTTTTTTTCTCTTCCTTTTCTGTCTACTTCCCTGTCTTGAAGTTACAATTGTACTGGATGGCGGGGCGACGCCGAAGCCCTTGTCACGGAGATATGCATCTGTAAAACCGCTCCCAGCTGTTACCCAGGCCGTGCGTGCACACTCACCAGCCAGGTCAAAGCTGAGACACGATCGCAGTCTATGTTCAGGTTGGAAAGGCAAAGGCAAAAGCATGGCAACGTTAAGGCAGTTTCTGGCAGATGCGTCAGTGCAGTGCTCAACACAGACACTAATCTAAGTCTGCAGGTAAGTCGTCTGTGCTGTTCCCGACGGGTCCGAGCCGGGTGGGACATCCGAAGAGGGGAGGACGCTGCCCCCCAGGAGGCCACGTCCAGAGTCACCACTCTCCACTGCCACCTGGCCACCAGGGCGCACGCGTGCATGGCTGGGAGGAGTGTCCTTGTCCGTCCTGTGGAAGCACCGCTGTGGGAACTTGTGCTTACACGTCGGGACCTGGGGCACAAAGATGAAGTGACCCTGAGCTGAAACCATGTCACTTCCAACAACGAGAGTGTGCGACCCGTTCCCCACGCAGGTGGCCTTCTCACGCGCAGGTTCTGTGTACCCTTCTGCCGCCAGTCACGGGCCTGCCTGCCCCCCAGCCTCCCGAGTTCACTCCGGTTGGGCCTCCTGATTTCGCGTGCTGTGTTGTCGTTCTTGTGTCCCTAAAACGCTTACTTCTAGAAGCAGATGGCCTCGGTCTGCTTATCCCCGGCCCTGGCTTGGCCCAGCAGCAAGGAGGAGTGAGGTGCGGAACCCTACACGCCCAGCCTGGGCCCCGTGGTGTTCGGGGCTGAAGTAGGCAAATCTCCAGGGTCCTTCCGCTCTAGACGCTGCTCTGCCAGGCGTCACCGCTCTGCCACGTTGGGTGCCTGACCTCTTTTTCAGTAACTGCAACCACCACCCCTTTTCCAGGTCAGAGGGAGCCCAGGGACTTGGAGCAAAAGCCAGGAGTCAGGGGGCCTCAAGACCATGGAGGGCATGGGGTGTTCTGGATAATTCTGCGGTGGAGGAATTAATTCCAAGCCACTAAGTCCCATTAAGACCCGATGCCAACTCCATAGGCAGGAATTTGTACACCTGCTGCCAGAACTCAGGGGAGCGGAGCTGCTTATGAAACACGCGGGGGGAAATGAAGAAACACCTGGAAGTCTGCATCCAGTGGGTCAGGAGGCCACTGGCCCTGGGCTAACGCGGACGGAAGGCGAGAGGGAGGTGGTCAGAAAGGGCCTTACACTGGGGGGGAATGACGTGTGACTTCCTGGGACCCCGACCGTAACCCCCTCTTTATAGTTATTCCTGTTGCTGCCTCGAAACAACCCTAGGAAGTTGGCAAGGAGAACCGCATGCCTCCTTTCAGACGAAGAAGCTGAGTGCCATGCAGCTGGCGGGCAGAGCCAGGCTCACCTGCTGTCCCGGGCTGCCAGGTGACGGCACGGGCCCTCCCCGAGGAGTGTGGGCGAAAATAGTGTGAAATGCGCCCCCGCTTTCCTCTGCCTCTGGCACCCAGCCCTTGGCATAGAGAGAGTAGGGCCTCTCTCCCTCGTCCCTCCCTGAGGTATCAATAATAGGGATCACCCTCCCCCCCCCTCCAGGTGGGGCAGCGTCTCTGACTGTCCTGAGCCGCCTGCCCCCAGCACTGTCCACACGGAGCCCCAGAAGCAGACCTGGCGAGTGGTAGGGCTTTTCCGGGCAATAGGGTGTTGGGAGCAGTCCGATGGGTGCCATGGGTCAGGCTGCCCACTGTTAGGAGGGTCTGGGCACTGGCCTTCCCCATGTTCATCGTCGGGAAGAAACTGGATCCAGGCCTGGGCCTGACCCCAAGGCATGCTATCGATCCCCTGGACACGCTCAGAGGAGACGTGGGAGCAGAGCCCGTGGGGACTGGTGGCTCCTGTACTTCACCCGCCTGGCCCTTCCTCAGCCCAGGAGCCTTCACACGGCGCAGGCCCCGCTGGCGGAGCACAAGCGACTCCCACAGCCTGGCGCTGGGAAGTCTGAGGTCGCAGTGCGGCAGGTTCAAGCCTCAGCGAGAGCCCACCTCCGCTTGCAGCCCTTCTCGTGCCCTCACGGGTGGAGTCGAGCTCCGGGGTGTCTTCCTCGTCCCTCAGGGGCCCGCATTCACGACCTCATCCAAGCTTCCCCTCCTGCTGGCTCCCCCTCAGGCCATCACACTGGGGTGGGGCCTTAGTGTGCGTGTCGGGGCACACACAGTGTTCCTCACTCTCGGGCAGGCGTCGTGTGTGCTGTGTTTGGTGTGGTCTACGAGCCAGGCTCCACCCACACTGCACTTAGAGTCTGGTGATTCTCACCCCCTTTCCCTCAAAAGGCCTCTCCCATGATGCCTTGCTGGAGCCATTGGCATAAACTTGTGCAGGAGGCAGGCTCGGTCCCCTCCCCAGTTCTTGAGCCCACCTGGGTCTCAGCAGCTGGGCCTGGGCGCACGGAGGGAGCAGGAGGAGGGGAGCACTCCCTGTGTCGCCCAGTGCCCGGGCTTCCGTCCCCTTTCCATTCGTACCCTGAACAAGCTGACCCTGGGGTCCTGGGTTTGGGCAGTAGAGTAGGCCTGACTCAAGACCCACAGAGAGTGAAACTCAGGGCGAACCGAGGTGTGACAATCAAATCCAACCCGAGAAGGAAAGTGAGGCCAAGAAGGCCGGGCGGAGAGGACGAGTGTGAGGATGGGGGCCAGGCCCGGCACTAGCTGGACGGTCCCTAAGCATCGGGAGGGACGCGGTCTCCAGCCCTGGACCTGGCTGCCGCCGGGTAGTGTGCCATGGAGGAGGCTTGTGGCTCGGACACCAGGGCTGGAAACGGAGGTGCAGCTCGTGGCTCAGCGCTTGGCCCCCAGGCCCCTGCCTGTGGCTCAGAGATGCAGCCTCGTGGCTGCAGGCCAGTGCCCCCCTGCGCCCCGCCGGGCCACACCCTACGCCCGGAGCTTCGCTGTTGCTATTCTCTCTCCATCCTCAATGAGAGTGCTGGCATTTGCGGAGCACCCATCTGCAGGGGCCTGGCATTTAGAGGAGCACAGTGTTCCTGGCACGTCTCGGGGAGGGGCCCGGGGAGAGGACTCTGTGGAGAGAGCACCTCCTGCGCCTTCCGGCGGCATTTAAGCCTCGGAGTCACCTGCTGTGTATCAGTGAGCGGGTGACGACCTGCGTGGCCCGCACGCGGCAACACTGGCATTGGTGCGGTGGGTGCGGCTCCCCGGGTACCTGGCAGCTGGCACCTCTGTCGTTCCCCTCCGGGCGCCTGAGGCAGGAGAGCGCCTGGTTTCACGGAGGAGGCAGCCAAGGCTCCACGCAGTTTTCCGGGGTCCTGCCGAGCCTGCCCGAGTGAGACCTCCACCCTGGGAGGCCAGCGCCCCTGCCCCCGGGCCACCCCGTGCACCTGGCATGGTGACTGCGGGGCAAATGAGAGAAAAGGGTCCGGTCATTTGTTTTCCCTTCGTGGCAAGGGAGAGATGGGACTGGGAGGCCCTGCCTCCTGCTGGCCCCAGTGGCAGAGCCAGACCCGGAGCCCGACCCTCGGGGCAGCTAGCTGATGGGAGGCTGTGTGCGCGGGTATTTCTTCTTCCTTTGTGCATTGGTGGGGCGTCACTTCAGGATTTGCAGTTGTTTTAAGAGTCCCTTCCTGTGCATGTACAGAACCTCCAACAGGCAGACTTCCAAGCTCAGCGTCCCGCCTGCTGTTCCCAGGTGAACCCCCATTCTCTCCCTCTGCATCCGGCAGGTAGCACTGTCATGGGGCCCGTTTCGTGATGTTTGTGAAGGTTTCACAGAAATGAAAGGATCGTCTTTGTTGTTTGATCTCTCTTCTGCTTCATGAGTTCTGGGAAACTGGGGAGAACAAAGGAGCTCTATGCGCTCGCGCTTCCCTAAGTTTTGAGAACCAGGTTTGAAAAACGCTTTAAACATTTTAGAAGCCCAGGTGGAGAGACACCAGGAAGAGGGTCCCGAGTGGTCCAGGCAGACAAGGCTACTCCTCCCCTGAGGTGGAGCCCTGGCGGGGAGACGGTAGCTGGACCTCTCTGGGCATTGGGGTGCGCGGACGACACTCGAACCTCGTTTTCTGTGTGGAGAGCTTGCGCTGCCTGTGAGCACGTCCAGTGACCTGAGTAAACGCAACGCCCTGTGTGGGGCCCTGTGCCGGGCTCCTGGGCGGTGGGGGCCTTCCCCATCTCTCTCTGCATGGTGTCGGTGCAGTTATGCTTCGTGTGTCTTCATGAAAATGCCCTTTCAGCTCATGGACGTGGCATCGCAGCCACTCACCGCAGTACTCGGGGCAGCGGGGTCTCCTCTCCCCACAACTGAGGCCACCTCAAGGCGGTGGGAGGACGCAGAGCCAGCGCCCCCGTGGGCAACAGTCGCTCCTCCTCCCCCAGAGCCCGTGCTCTGCCCTTGTTCCCCCTGCAAGGGTGGGCCCTGGCAACCAGAGCAGTCAGATTCATAGATTCCAGGCAAGGAACAGGGTCAGAGCCCACTGTTCCTCGGTTCCAGAAGGCGGGCACCTTCTCCATGCCAGACGGGGAACTGACACTTGAGGGACGTTTCCAGAGTCACCAGGGGAACACACGGCTCTGGGGCCGGAGCCCGGAGCCTGTGGGCCCTTGGGAAGTACAGAGGGGCGCTGGGAGGCCGAGAGGGGGTGGGCACAGCTGTGGGATGCTGGTAAGCCCCTTTCGAGACCGGACAGGAGTCCCGATGAAGTGGAGTCTGCTGTGTAGCAGCCCCGCTTGTGTGACTGCCAGGCTGTTCGGTGCGAGTCTGGATGAAGCTGGAGGCACATGCAGGTCTTACGAGTGTCCTGGCCATTGGCAGCAGGAGGTGGCATGGTCGTCCAGTCACCATGACAGCACTGCTCTGGGCTCTGCGCTGCGTTCTTGTTTGAAAACGTCCCTGGAGAAGCTGTGGACTTAGCCTTCACCTGAGGAAGAAATCAGTGACCTTCCCCAGCTGTGCCCTGCCAGGGGCCCTGGCATGGCACCTGGGGGGGCGTCCCCAGCGTGGGCTCTAGGCTCTTCCCCTTGGGCCCCCAGGGAGCTCCCCAGGTGGGTCTTTGTGGCAAATACCTTTTGGGGCCCTTGCCCCTCCTGCTCTCCCACTGTCACCCCGGGGCCCACATGTCCTGCCATCGTCACCCTCACTGTCTCAGCCTCAGCCCGGGAGGCCTGGCTGCAGGTGTGATCAGAAATCGGGACACAAACGACCTGTGTTGAGCCCTCTCGCTGTGCACAGCCCACCACACGTGTCCCCGCGACATGCGCGGCCCTGATGCTTGGCAGCACGGCGACGCTGCACTTGCATTTCTGACACACGTCGGGGTGGCGTCAGCAGCCCCTCCATGGCACCGCCTCCTGCGCACCATGTCCAAGGTCAACTGGCCTGTCTCCACCCCCTCTTCTCCCAGTTCTTCCCTGTCTGGATGCCTTTGCTGTTCTCCACACAATGATTGGCCTCCTCAGATTTAGGCCAAGAACAAACTAGGATTCAGCTTCCTTTCCAAAGTCTTGTTTGCACACAGAGGCCCTCAGCTCGCCCTGACGCCCCTCCATCCCGCTGTCCCTCCCGGAAGGCGTCCCTGGGCTCCTGGGATCCAGCCGGGAATGAGTAATTAGGATTCGCCAAAGTGTTTAAACACCAGGATTGAAATTAATGTCCCCTCATGGCTGGCTCCGCTGACAATACATTACAGCAAGCACCTTCCCAAAGTGAAACGAATGTTTGTTTATCCTCATGAAATATACATCGGAACACACTGGCGGGAGACGCATTAATGAGGGACCGGCCAGTTTCCGGTTAACCCGCCAGGAGTCAGCTGAGGAGGAGGAGGGGTTTCCTTCCTTCCTTCCTTCCTTCCTCCTTCCTCCGAGTGACCTGTCCACAGCTGTGTATCTGGGACATGGATGTGGCTTTAATGAAAACTCCAGTTGATCTGTCCAAAGATATTGATGAGCGTGGCCCGGGGTATTAATCATCTCCTGAGGGAGGACGCGCGGCGAAGCAGCCAGCCCCGTCACGTGCGGGCCCAGATGAAGAGGTGTGGAAAGAGCGCTTCCCAGCCTCCGTCGCTGCATCGGCTTCCTGGGACGTGGGCCGGGCCCGGGGGGACTGAGGGGGACCCCACAGCTCAGGAAGTTTGGGGCACATTTCGCGTTTGCTCACTGCGCGCGTGCCAATAAGCCCATTACTGTTAATTATATTGAGATGGCCAGCAACCCACTGACAATAGTCCCCATCGATTTTCATTCGCCGGGAATCGATGCCCCGGCTTTAATCTCTCCGTGTTTTCATCCTTTTATTTCGTACCCCCTCCTGGTCCCCCACCCTGCCCTTCCCCCCGGGGCCTCTGCAGCCAGGCAGCTTTTCTCTGTGATGCAGCTCGCGCCCCGAGTGCCAAATGTTTCCTGATAGGAACAAGCTACATTTCTTTACGGCTTATGGCAAGCTGCCTTGATTACTTCTACTGCTGTACCCATTATGTGAATTAAATATGTATTCGGTGGCATGCTGCTTGCGGTGTTATTGCCGGGTGACATATGGTACCGACGCAATTAGAATGAAACTAGCATTAGATAACCCTTCTGATTACAAGCATCCTGACCGGCCCCGCCCGCCTCCCCTCTGCGCCGCACGCTCTGCACCAACGCGGGTCCTGTTCCGCGTGCTCATCTCTAGGGTCCTGGATGCGGGCAGGGGGAGGCAGGGGCTGTGGGTCTCTGCAAAGGAAGACCTGTCAGACAGACAGACGGGAAGGCTGGGGAAGGAGGCTGGAGGACCCTCGCCTGCCTTTGGAGGGAACCTGGGAGGCTGTAGTTTTATATGAGTTGCCCCGCCTGCTCTCGAAGGGGCCGAGTGGTCTCTGGGAGGTCGGGAGATCGGAAAGGGGAGAGAACAGCCGTGACAGGAGGCTGTGTGCGTGGTTCGTTGGGCCTAAGCTTGAAAGTGAGGCATTTAGAAGCCGCACCCCTTTTCCCGCGGTGGAGAGCTAAGCCACGCTTCAACCGGAGTGTTTTGTCCTCGGGGACACCTGCAATCCGCGGAAGCTAATCCTGGGTCATCGGCCCCTGCAGCCCAGGTGGAGCAGCACCCCCGTCCCCGTCACACACCTGAAGCTCGGGGACAGGAAGATGCCGTGTCACCTGATGGTTCAAGGTCAGAATGGCCGTGGCGACGTGAGGAGCAATCCTGAAACAGTGAGGTCTGAGACGCCGGGGGCGTCCAGGAAGGGATCGAGAGCTGTCAAATCTTCAACGAGCCAGCACATCCCCGGACGGTGCTGCCGGAGGCGCGCAGGCAGGAGCACGGCCCCACCTGGAGCCACACAGCTTGCGCCAGAGCCTGGCAGCACGGCCCTCGTCTGCTTCGTTGCAGGTGGTCTGAGCGTCCTTCCTTCTTGCTCCGTCACAGCTACTCACAATGACCTAGGGCAGCGGTTCTCAACCTGTGGGTCGCGACCCCTTTGGCGGTTGAACGACCCTTTCACAGGGGTCGCCTAAGACCATCCTGCATGTCAGATATTTACATGACGATTCATAACAGTAGCAACATGATAGCTATGAAGTAGCAACGAAAATAATTTTATGGTTGGGTCACAACATGAGACATGAGAAACTGTTTTTTGTTTTTTGTTTAAATATATTTTGATTTTTTTATAGAGAGGAAGGGAGAGAGATAGACTTAGAAACATCGATGAGAGAGAAACATCGATCAGCTGCCTCCTGCACACCCCCTACTGAGGATGTGCCTGCCACCAAGGTACATGCCCTTGACTGGAATCGAACCTGGGACCTTTGAGTCCGCAGGCCCACGCTCTATCCACAGAGCCAAACCGGTCAGGGCCATGAGGAAGTGTTTTAAAGGGCCAGAAGGTTGGGAACTACTGACCTAGAGACTTAGGCAAATGTGGCTTCCATCTCAGGACTGAGGGGAGGCTGCTGGGCCCTGGGACCCCTTGTCCGCGCCCAGCTCAGGCTGCAGGCGAGTTCGAGCAGCTGGTGTGTGTGTGTGTGTGTGTACAAGCACAAATATCGAATGTTCACAGTCTATGGTCACCCGGCAGAGGCGGCTCATCCCTGGGACATCCTTGATCGCAGTCCATCTACGTGTGCTCATGGAGGACAGGCCTTCCTTCTCTCACCCGCCTCTGCACCCCAGGGAGTAGCATGGTGCCCACACCAAGCACACAGCCAGTCACCGCTCATGGGGCAAATGGTGGAGGAACCTGCTTCCAGCCAGGCCCATTCTGCTTGTTTCAGACCCGCACGTGCGGCTGCCTGGTCGGCAGCTGCGTCCGTGTGCAGCAGGCGGCATGCCCCCCCTCCCGGCCCGCCTGCCTCAGTGTTGTCCCCAGCAGGTGCCCCCGTGGGCCTTCTCTTTCCACTGCCCAGTCCGGAGGCCTGAGTGTGGCCACCTCCTGACCACTGGTAAACACGCCCACCTACGGCCATGTCGTCTGCTCCCCGTCCGACGGCATGGGACCGAGCCTCCTGTCGTCACCAGATTGTGCGCTGGCTGACCCTCCTGGTGTCCCTGCCCTGACACCTCCGCCATCCCGTCCCCGTGAGGCCCATCGCTCAGCTGCAGACCCGCTCACCACCCGCTGAGATTCTCCGCCCGCAGCCCAGAGCCAACGTGCAGGCTCCCGTCTCAAAACCGGTGCCGCCCTCAGCCCATGGTGACCCTCACACGTCCCGGCCTGGGGTTGACGTTCTGTGGGATTTTAAACCACTTCCACCACTTTCGCTCCCTGAATGCCCAGGCGCTTCCGAGGGGAAGAGGCGGGCCGAGAGCGGCTGCGGGGCTTGCACCTTCCCTTCTCGCCCTCCGCAGGGGCCTCGATCTGATCGGGGAGCACGTGCGAGCGCAGAGGCTGCGCTGCGGCTGCGGGTGGACCCGAAGCCCTGGGTGCAGCTGTGCCTGCCTCCCCGGAGCCGTTTCCTCCGTCTTCTCTCGTCCTTTCCCGCAGACGCTGAGCGACCCGCGCACGGGCCCGCGCCCTCTGCAGCTCTGAGGGTGTCTCTTCTCCTGGGACTCCCTGTACCCACCGTGCCCGCCGCGCCCGCCGCGAGCTGCTACGGCGTGCCCAGGCCCAGCAGCACCCCGCCCGCCCGCCCGCCGGCGCGGCTTCGTGTGCGCTTTGCTGTCCCCTTCACTCCAATTTCCAGTCCTCGGTCTCTGTCCTTTCATTTTCACCGTTCATTCCCGTTGGATCGCAAACACTCTGAGGTTAATGCTGTTTCACATCCTCCCTGCGTTTCAGGAGGGCTGGGGTATACAGTCGGTGCCCCATGGTCACTCCTCGTGTGCACTGGGGAGTCATGTGGAGAACGTCTTACCCGCTGGCGCCAACGTTCTCCAGACGCAGACACATCAGTGCCGAGTCACACCTTGATGGACCAGAGGGCCGGAGGCAGGGCGTCGGCGGCCAGGCCAGCTCACCCACGAGTGGCCGTGCGGCTCTGGACGCTCGCGCACGGTCTACTGCAGGCCCCGTGAGGCGGCGGCTTAGCCCAGGCTGGGGAGTGTGGGAGCTGGTGCCTAGTGGGCACCCGGGGCTCTGGGGGCTGGCACGGATGGTGGTCCTGAGTGTTGGCAGAGGGTAGACAGTGTAAGAGGCCACTGGTCCCGGAGTGGCGGGCTCTTGGCGGGAACCTAGGGCTCTTCGCAGGAACCTGTGTAGAGGTGCCAGACGGAGACCAGGGGCCCGGTGCCAGGCAGATGAGGGTGTTTGGGATGAAAGGGGTCAGGCTGTTCTGAAGGAAAGATGGACAGAGCCCGGGGCACCTCAGGGGGAGGGAAGGGAAGGTGTGAGTCATGGATGACAGCATCTAATTCATTTACGGATTCGGAGTTCCTGGAGCCCGAGCTGACGATGACTCAGTGCCGTGAAGACCTGTTCAGCGGTCACAGCTGCCCCAGATGGCCCAGGGCGGTCACGCAGCCATGACTGTCGGGCCGAGGCTGGGCTGCTGCAGGAGAAGCATGGCCCGAGTCCCGTGTGAGCCCAGCCCAGATCCGCGCACCTCCCACCCTCCCGTGTCTGGTGACGCGTGTTCGGATCTGGGCCTCACAGTCAGTTGCGACCACGCCTGTGTAGCTGCTGGTTTTCCTGTGGCCGTTTCGCTGACGTGCCTCTGGCTTGTCTCGGCGACGAGGTGTGGTGGGCTAGACCTGGGCTCGATTTTAGGGTCCTGAGACTGAGCGTCTGGTTCCAGGAGGTCCCTTCTGGGAGGGGCCAGACCTTGTTGGGGACCAGAATGGAGACCCTGGGCCTCTGTCCCTTGTCCTCCCTCCACTGTGTGACACGAGGCAGGTCCCTAACTTCTCTCAGGTTTGTCTTCCCAATACCATGAGTGGACACCGTGGCTCGGCCTGCTTCCTGGGGCTGGGGGAAGGATTGTGGTACATCGCTGGGTTAATGGAGGGTTATGTCCGGGCGCTGCTGACGCACTCA
>PVJC01009591.1:0-45568 GCA_004026665.1 Murina feae | reverse complement strand
GAGGGAGGTATAGATCAACTCTAGAGCATTACCCCGTGGCCATTGGCGTGTGAATATTATCCTCTGGTTCACGGGTCCAGGCTGCTTCTTTGAGGTTCTTTGAGAAAGAACCTCACCTCCCCAAACACCCCAAACCCTCCTGGATAGCTTCCAAGGGCCATGGCATGACTGTGAGTCTAGGACACACATTTCCCCACCCTCCATCCACAGCAACCAACGGCTGCATTGAAGCCACAATGACATTCCTTCAATCCAAAACAAACATGTCATTACCAATCTCAGATTAATTGATGCCATTTGTGTGCCCTGCCTGCTGGGTTTCAGTTGGAGCCGGCGCGGCAGCAGCAGCCACCGCCCTGGAAAACCTCAGGGTGCTCACAGCTTGGCCCCTGGCGGGATGCCCTGAGCTGTTCCTCTTACCCTGTGACTCCAGGCCTTTCCTTCTCCCCACCCCCTTTCCATTCTGAGGCTTTGGGCAATTTTGAAACGAGTTTCCAGTGGAATGAGATGATCTATAGAACTGCATTGTGCTTTGAGTAAATGTTTGTGCTGTGTTCATCAATAAGATACACATTGGCTTTTGTTTTGATAGCCCTGAAATTAGGATATTCCTTACGACTGATGATGAGAGAGAACTGTGGTGAGGTTGTGGAAAGCTTTCCCCTTCTTAGTGGTCCATGAGATAATACTGCATTTATGTTATCCCCCAGAGAGATTTTCGATGACTTTTTGAAATACTGTGATAAATGTTGACCTTTCTTGCTCATTCCTTCACTGTTCATTCTTCAGTGAGAGTGTAATGACCACATGCCTGGCTCTATGCACAGTGAGGAAGATGGCAGAAGAGTGTTGAGCTCAGCTGGCATGGCTCGGTGGTTGAGCATTGACCTATGAACCAGGAGATCATGGTTAGGGCACATGCCCAGGTTGTAGACTTAATTCCTAATAGGGGTGTGCAGGAGGCAGCCAGTTGATCGATGATTCTCTCTCATGATTGATGTTTCTCTCTCTCTCTCTGTCTCCCTCTCTGAAATCAATAAAAAATATATTTTTCCTTTTTTGTTCAATAAAAACATAGTTTTTAAAAAAGAAGGGTGTTGAAATACCCCCCTTCAGAAAGTTATAATTTAGTTCTAGACATAAGTGCATACATGACCAACCATGCACAGTGCTAAATTAGTGGTGTAACCAGAAAGTGGCAGGCAAGTCAGGATGGAGCCATTGAGTGTGTGTGTGTGGGGGGGGGGGGGGGGGGGGGGGGGGGGGGGGGGGGGGGGGGGGGGGGGGGGGGGGGGGGAGGGGAAGACTGTGAAATGGGAGGCAGGCTGATTAGCTCTGGGACCCTCACCTGTAGAATGAGAGGGTGCTGTCAATCAAGTGCCTTGAGGTGCCTTCCACCGAATTGAGTCCAAGGGAATGCTTTGAGAGAAAATGGATCCACAGGGAAGATGGGCCACTGAGAAACCTCACCATATTCTATATTAGCATACTATAGGCTCTGAGATGTTCTACACTGAAGGACTTGTTTAAATTTAAACAAACTTGGTGTTAATAAAATCCTTAATTTCACTTAACAGTCATTGCTATAACAAAAACGTAGCAAAACTCTAAGGTCTCTCCCACTCTAATCTGACCTGGAGGGACAGGTGGGGAGAAGAAAGCCACAGAGAAATGGTGCAAGCTGTGGTCACAGCAGGAGGGCCTCTGGCATAGGGGTGGGGTGTCAGTGCTGAAAGGAAACCTTTACCAATTGATCAATCAATTGGTACTTAACAGAGTTTAAAACCTATAGTGTACTTAATAGAGTTTAATATATATATATGCCTAATATGTAAAGTGTCCCCTCAGGAGTTTGACCTACCTGCAATTTGATCACTCACTATGATGTGCGCTGACCACCAGGGGGAGCCACGGAACAAAGGAAGGCCCCAGATGGCAGCAGGCAGTTGCTAGTGGCCCTACCTGTGTATGAATTTTGTGCACTTGGCCTCTAGTAGAGTATAATTTACTAATAACAGCATGTAGTCAAATAAATAGAGTGTAGTGTGCTGGGTGCTGGAAAGTCAGAAATAAGTGAAACTCTGCCCCCGACCTCAAGTGGCTCCTAATCAGGAAGACTGGGTGTGAAATAAGCCACAGTAAAATGTGTGCCTGGCTTGTCACCGAGGTAGAAACTAGTGCTGGAGGAACCATGTGTGTCTGGAGGAAATCAATGAAGGTTCCCACAGGAGGAGCCATCAGAGCTGGATCTAGGAGAGATATGAAGATCTGCGTGCTTGGAAAAGAAGCAGAAAGAGAGAGTTCCATGCAGGAAAAGAAGATCAATACGGGGGAAAAGACATGAGAATGTTTAAGTAGCTTGTAGTGGCTGGAGGGCAAGATACATTGTGATGAAGGGCGAAAACAGGCTGACTAGTTAGGTTGGGACCAGACCATGAAGGGTCTATATCAGCAAGTTACAACAACAGCAACAACAATAACAACAACAACAACAACAACAAGAGAGTAATTATCTTCCACAATAAGGAGCCTGGAGGCCCATAATGAGAGGGTCTAGGACCAGCTCAGTAGCCCAGTGATGCTTCCATCCCTCTTCTTGGCTATTCCTCAGTTTGTTAGCTTTTCACCCTTATGCTTGTTGCCTCCTATCAATAGTTGGCTGCCACAGGACCAGGCGTATTTGTCATGAATGATATGCCTTCCCCTTAAATATAGGCACGAGGAGGTATCCTATAGGCAAGGAAGTCAGGTTTTATTTTTATGGAGAGGAGTAATGTAGCAGGACATGCCTTTTTATTAGATGGCTGGCTGCAATGTAAAGGCGGGAGTGGAAGAAGAGAGATTGGAGGCAGGAGACAGTATCGGACTGAAACTATCTGGATAGAAAGGCATTGCGCCAGAAAGGCTGATACCAGATCTCCTGTGGGATTTGGAAAAAGGAGGAAGTAGAAAAAGTGTTTTCCTTTAATCACAGAAGACCACCTAAGAAGCCCCAAAACTGACCTTCCCTCTTGTTGGCTGTCATCTGGACGCGTGGCCACCCCTGGCACAAGGACGGCTGACGAGCTGAGTCTCTGGCAAAGGAGAATGCAATAGCCATGTGACCACTCAGGCTTCCCTCACTGCAACTGGGCTGTGACCTGAATGAGAAATTAATTCTTTACTTTGTTCAGCCCTGAGATATGGCAGTTACTGGTTACAGTAGGAGACCAGCTTTTCCAATTCTTGGGAACTAAGGAAGACAAAAGCCTCTTGCATGAGGCATGGGACTGAAGACTGAGCTATGACAATTTCAGTTCTGGGGAGAGAAGGCATATTGGGGATAATGTACTTCTCATTCTTTCATCTCTTCTGAATTTCATTATGATTTATAAATGTCTAAAGGGTGACAAATTGTCAATAATAACATGAAAAAAGCGGTGTACTTCATGAAATAAGTTTTTTTTTAATCCCAACTTTTTCATCAAGAGTAAAAAAAATAAATAAAAGGCAGCTGTCTGGCTCAGTGTTTGAGTGTTGACCTATGAACCAGGAGGTCACGGTTTGATTCTAGGTCAGGGCACATGCCCAGGTTGCAGGCTTGATCCCTAGTAGGGGGCCTGCAGGAAGCAGCCAATCAATGATTCTTACTCATTGTTGATGTTTCTCTCTCTCTCTCTCTCTCTCTCTCTCTCTCTCTCTCTCTCTCTCTCTCTCTCTTCCTCTCTGAAATCAATAAAAAACTAAAACTAAAAATTAAATTAAAGGCAATTCAATCGAGAGATCTAATTGAGAGGCTGCCCATTACCAACTTAAGGATTACCCTTCCCTAGATATTTTAGTCATGTTGTGCCCATAATGTCAACAGAAGGTAATTCAAAAGCAGGTCTGATTGAAAGGGTGGGAGAGTAGTCAGGTCTCCAAGTGCAAGCTCCCCCAGGATGCTCCCGTCCCCACGGTGGATACTAATCTGACAGACAAAAGTTGAAAAGATGGGGAACTGCAACTTTTTGGACATCGTCTCCATCTAATTTCAAACACAACGAAGGCTGATGAAAAGAAAGTCACAGAAGCCCAGAGAGAAAGTGCCCCTCTCATTCTAGAGCTCCTACAAGCTAAGGGAACACTGTGCTTAAGATGTCTGCAGTAGGCTTGGGGAAGATAGATTCAAGAGCTTCGGAGAAAAATAAACATGATGTCATGTCAAGAAGCATCGAATGTGGAAATGACCCAAGAGGGATGAGAGGCCCTCAACATTCTGAAAACATAAAAACATGAGCTTTGTGAGAAAGCATAAGTCCCCAACTAGAGTAACCAACGTGACATAGAAACTACGTCAGCAAATTTCCACTAGATGAAGAGTAGGGGAACGTAACTGAAGACGAACTGAAGAGTGGGACCAATTGGCTAGAACAGTATCTGAAAGATTACATGCCAAATGAACAGTCTAAGACTACCATGAGGGGCTCTTTTGGGTCTCTTCAGAACAGGTCCTGAAATATGGCTGGTCTGTGGTCATAGGTGGTGCCACGTGGCACGAGGAAGCAGAATCCTCGCCAGAATCCTGTCCAGGTGCAGCCTCACTCCTGACACTGCCCAGGCTTTGGCCTCAGCATCTGGGTCAGTAACAAAAGGTGAAGCACAGAGAAGACACTTTGCCTAACCCTCTGCCAGTTGGAGAGTGTACTCTGAGCGGCCCCACCCTGAACAAGTGTGTCCTGTCCTTGTCTGTTTCAGTCACACCTGCGCAGACCCCTTTCATCAGCTCAGCTTCAAGTGGCAATTTAAACCTTTTAAGGCCACCTGTCGAGCACCCACTTGGTAGATTCCCTTTTATCACAGGCTCAAGGGGAGTAACTGGATAACATAATTATGGGGCAGGAGAATGGGGCGTTTCAATGTGTGTTCTTTGAGGATTAGCCAAGTGCCCCATTGCCAAATCCATGATCACCTGAAAGGAAATCTGAAGGCAGAACCTGCCAAATAAGTCCTCCAGGTGCTCTTCAGGCAAACAGCTCTGCAAATGGGCATTTTCTGCCCTTTGCCCGGCACTGCAGAGCTCAAAGGCACTTGGGGTGGACAAAGCTGGTGGGTGCCTTTTTGCAGGATGAGGTGGAGGGAAGCAAAGGAAGATGTTTTCAAAATGCCTGGAGCCAGGGCCAGACAGTTGGGAAGCCCTTTGGTTGTGGGATGACATGGAGCCAGACCTCTGATTTCCTGAACATTCCTGGACATTACCTGTGCCCCATTCAGTGCATTTGCTCTTGAATGCTTATGGTGGGGTGCCCGGAAGGAGGCATGAGCAGGCTGCTGGGCTTCAGAGCATGGGATGCTGACATCCCACCTTCGGTGCAGTGGGCAGCCTCTCTGAAGATGTTGGAGAGACCTTCTGTTTTGGCTGGGAATATGTGGGAGCAGAACAGAGAAGGGGCGCACGTATGACATCGTTTAGGAATGAGCAAAAACATGGTACACTAATTTCTCAGGGCTTCCGTGGCTAAGTACCACAATCTGGATGTCTTAAAACAGCAGCGACATATTTTCTCTCAGTCCAAAATCAAAGTGTTGGCAGAATGCATTTTCCCAAAGCCTCTCGGGCAAACCTTTCCTTGTCTCTTCCAGCTTCTGGTGGCCCCAAGTGTTTTTGGCTTGTGGTAGCATGACTCCAATCTCTGCCCCTGTCTTCACACAGCCAAGCTTCCTCCATGTGTGTGTGCAAATTTCCATCTTCTTACAAGGATGCCAGTTCTATTGGAGTTGAGCTCACCCTGATCTAGTATGGCCTCATATTTCTGGTAGACCGACTCCATCTGCAAAGACCCTATTCCAAATAAGGTCCCACTCATAGGTAGCGGGTGTTAGGAGTCCAACATATTGTTTGGGGAGAGAGAATTCAAGCCATAACACATGTATATGTGAAAAAGAAAAGTTACCATCCATATCATTTATCCTAAGGATACCTGGAATGCTGTGAGGTCTTGTATCTATGGTCACCTGAACTTTGAGTGGCCCACTAAAAGGGTCAATGGCTTTTTTATTTTTTTGCTCTAATTCTAAAAATAGATAATTTATATGATGTAATATAATGTACAATAAACTCATGTGTAATGAAAATATAATACAAATAATGAAGGGAGCCATTAGCCAGAGGGGAAGGGAAGCCCCTGGGGAGCTAATTGTCACTGGGAGGACTCTTAATAGAGGTGAGGGGGTGGTTAGAGAATTTGAAGAAGTGGGAAAAATGGTCTGTGAAACCTAATGGCTAGAATTCCGCTGATGCCTCCTTCTTGTTATAGCATGACCTATTGTGGAGGGTGCATGGTTAAAGAAAAACTAGGAAGACAACATCACACTTTAGGTTCTGGGAAAGTCCAGGTGGTTAAGACTGTTGGGACTTCACAGAAGTAGCAGCTCAGAGAAGGGGACTGAAGTGAAATCAACTTCACAGGTTCAGTCCTGAGGGATCCCTGAGGCCTGAAGCACAAAGCCTTGTGAGGTCCCTTGAATGGGCTTTGCAAACCAAGGCTGCCCAGGGATTCTCCTCAGCCACAGGTCTCCTCACCTGATGTTGGGTCTATGTATAATATGGGGTATTTTCTACTGATCACATCCCTTACTTTAGTTTTGCAGGAAGGGTCCGTTAGCTGGGATTCCCAACGTCGCTAGGGTTTCAGGAAAAAGGGACAATGCTGGCAATATTAAATGAACCACCTGGGAAAGAAAATATGTGGACACTGATGCTGGTGGTTGTGCTACAAGCCAGGTGGAGAACCAAGGGTGGATTTGGAAGAGAAGCTTGATGGCCAATTACAACTTTGCTCCAAGAGCCTCGAGGTTAAAACAATAACCCCCATGAGTTATCTGAACATGTCATACACAGATCTTGACACATATTACATAATTTTTTAAATAGGCATGTAGCCTTGTAGCAGATTCACATGATTCAAATAATAAAACACAAAAAGATGAACAGAGAAAAATCTCCTTCCCACCTTGCTCCCTTCCATTCAGTTCCCATCCTTCCTAGCAAGAAACATTATTAGCTTTTTGTTTATCCTTCCAAGGAATTATTAAAAATTCCTTGCAAACACAGATATATAATTCAGCTTTGAATTCTTTTATACAAATGGTAGCATACCATCTGCATTTTCATATATCTATTCATATAAGTGTAAAATGAGGTATGTATACATTTACTCATTGTTTCCAGTAGCAAATATATAGAAATAATTTGTATCTATCAAAAGAGAATTAATTAAGTTATAAAATATCTACAATATAAAGTGGTATGCAGCTGTAAAAATAAAGGAGATGAACCTTATTTCATTTATGGAAAGATCTGTAATATACATTAAACAAAAAAAGTAAAATATGGAAGAATGTATGTAGTATGTACTCTTGGGATGAGAACCAGAGGGGATAAAATATATATTTGTATTTCTTGCAACTAAATAAAGAATAATCTGGAAGGATTCACAAGAAACTAATATGATCTTTATTTACAGATGGTGAAGGAAGTATAATGATTAAGAATGTGGATGGTGAAACTTTCCAATATTTATTTTGTTAAGCTATTTTAATTTTTAAACCATTTGAATGCATTTACTATTTAAAATTCCAATAAAAATGAATTTTTTTTCTAGGACCAGATAATCATACCAGAAACTTATCCTGCAAATATTTGCTCCCACACCTTGAAAATTATCTGCAACCTAACCGACATGGCTCCGTGGTTGAGTATCGATCTATGAACACGGAGGTCACAGTTTGATTCATGGTCAGGGCACATGCCCAGGTTGTGGGCTCAATCCCCAGTGCAGGGCATGCAGGAGGCAGCCACTAGATGAGTCTCTCTTATCATTGATGTTTCTATCTCTCTCTTCCTCTCCTTTCCTCTCTGAAATCAATAAAAATATTTTTTTTGAAAAAGAAAATACTGCAAGGATGGTTTACTGCAGTATTATTTCAAAAGCAGAAGGCTAGAAATAGCCTAAATGTCTATTAAAGGAAGACTGGCTGAGTGAATTGAGTTACATTCACACAATGAAACACTATACAGATGTTACAAAGAACGTGAAACATGAATTCACGCAAAATATATCTCTCCAACACATATTCAGTAAAAAAAAAAGCAAGATAAAAAAAACCCCTGTCCTCCCATTTTTTATGAAATGCATATGACACATGCATATACGTCCACATATCCTATATTCTCACAAAATAAGAACACATATGTGCAATGTGACATGTGTGTGCATGTAGAAATTTTCTGGAAGAAAATACAAGAAACTGTTAGCAGTGGGGGCCTTTGGAAACGGGTGAGAGTGTTTGCAGCCGAAAGGTTACCGGCTTTTTACTATAATGATGCTTGAACTGTATGGATTGCTTTGTATTGTGTACACATTTTTTTAATTAAACATTTTTACAAATGAAGGTACGTCCATATAATGAAAACTGTGCCCCTGTAAAATAAACAACCGAGGAAGCTCTTCCCGAACTTATACAGAAGAGTTTCAAGACCCATTATTAAGCAATTTGTACTTTTAATTGTAGCTGGTTCAGGGTTTCCCACACTATGTGTCACCTGGCTCCGCTTGTACCTGATGATCACCTCCCAAGCTTCTCATTACTTTGAGTTTGATCATATTACAGTGTGTCCCTCTGATTAACGTAAACTATTTTCTGTTTCAGTCTGTCTTCCTCACCTTTAAGACTTGGTATCGGTCTTTTAGGTTGAAATCCTAACTCCTACTGGCTCGTGAACATGAGCAATTTGCTTAACTGCTGTGGGCCTCCGAGTCCCATTCTGTAAATGAAAAAAATGGTACACATTATGCGAATGTCGTAAGAATTTGGGATAATGCCAATTTGTACTCCTTAACCCCTTCACCTTTAATATAATACTGAATGTCAAACTGTAATTGAAAAATTTTTTAAATTATGAAAAGAATTTGAGATCATGCAAATATATTCCATTTAGCACCAGAGGACCCAGGACAAGGCATTCAACATGGTGATGATCGCCACCGTTGGTAATCTCTGGCATTTGTCAATCAGAACTGCAGAAAGGCATGCCCACGCCCTGGTTTTACACCAGGAAAGACAAAGCTTTCTGTGCCATGCCAAGGCCTTTCCTGAGGAAGCCCAGCATTTGGCTGGTCTTTTGGACCCAGTAGCCTTGGGCCAATATCTCAAAGCATCGATATTCTATGGGTGCAGCTGGGACTGTGTTACTGCCTGTATGGCATATGTTACAGCTCCTCCCAGGGAGGCTCATTCCCATCTTTTAACCATGAATTTTACCAGTGGCTTTTCCCTCAGGATACCTCTTGTTGGCATCGGTTGCCCTCAGTTCATCAGGTCTATTTGTGTTTGTGTCCATATTTACGACAAGGTAAGTGGGGGTGTCCACGTTACCTTTCTTCATTTTTACAGTGTTGGAAAGGAAAAGAACTGCCTCTTCATATTGTCTCCATTTCATCCCCCCGGGCAGTTCTGGGTCAAGTGATCTCACTGATCATCTACTTGGCTTTCTGCCTTGATGCATTTATAGGGTCTTTTATTATTGACTTTGGAGCTCCTTGCAAGGTACTCCAAACAGCATTTTAAAATAGTCTCTTGTGGGCAATTTACATTTTAACTGCTTCTTTCATTACCCCCCTCAACACACTCATATAGTTCCCTTTTCTAGAATTAAATAACCGCATGATAGCTGTTGGGCTCCATGTCTCTCTTGGATGTTGAACTTGGAACTGTTGCAGTCTGTACTATGTAGTGGTTCAGTTAGAATTCCTTGCTCTTTCACATTCATCACCTTTCTCCTAGCTTTTATTTTCAGGTTATATGGCATTTTGATACATTAGGGCCAGAGAGGCAGGGCCATCTTGATTTGATTTTTAAGAACCTCTCAGAGAATCACAAACACATAGTGTAACAAATAGTACTCAAGGAGTTGTGGGATGCATGAGGGTGCGGAGGGGGCAAAAGAAAAGTTCGAAGACCACCATGTCCCAGAAGTCCTTTGGTTCCAGGTGACTAGAAAGTCTCCTTTCCCCATTATTTAAACTAGCACTGAAGGCTGAAAATGTGCCTGTCTCTTAGGTCTTATTTTAGAGGCCACAGTACTTGGGAGATCATTACCCTAGAAATACAGATTTAGCATTTCAGGTTCTCTTACTTTCTTTCCCTACACACTTCCACAAATCCCAGTGCAGTGCCTGCCAACTTGTCATTTTTTCTTTCTCTTCACTTTGCGCATACTCATCTTCCCTAAGGACAGGGCTGACCTTGCTCTGAAGGCCAAGAGCTCCATGAATTGTGAGAGTTTCTGGTGGAAATTTCCGGTAGAAAACAGTTCTTCGTAAGTCCAAAACTAATGTTTCCAAATTTATTAGCCTGAAAGCAATCCTCCCCCCACGCACGTACATACCTTCCCATAATATGTTCCTAATATTGAGACTCTACTGGCAGGATATATACTCTGGATTTGATCTAGGATGGCAATTCTTGTGTGGCCTAAAGTAAAAATTTTTATCTCTTTACATTTTCTCATGTTTTATTTAAAGGAGACATTCTACATTTTTTTTCTTCTACTTAGAAATATACCAAAAAGCCCAAAGGGCAGCGGTTCTCAACCTGTGGGTCGCAACCCCTTTGGGGGTCGAACAACCCTATCACAGGGGTCACCTAGAATACATCCTGCATATCAGATATTTACATTACAATTCATAACAGTACCAACATTACAGTTATGAAGTAGCAGCAAAAATAGTTTTATGGTTGGGGGGTCACCACAACATGAGGAACTGTATTAAAGGGTCACAGCATTAGGAAGGTTGAGAAACTGTCAAAGGGGAACAACTACCCCAAGAACCAGTTAATGGTCAATTCCTTCGTGATGTGGCAGCTCTTGGACACATAGTAGCTGAGCTGCAGAGGAGGAAGCTAGCACGCTGCCCTCTGAGAGAGACAAAACCTGAAAACAGTAAAGAGAGCAAAATTGCGTGCCCAGAAGAGAGCCTCAACAAGCGCATAACCATCAGGTCTATTGCACATATGAAACTAAGGAGAATTGAAAAAATGATAAAACCCAATGCTGGCAGTGATTTAAGAAAATGAGCACTCATACTCTTCCAGTAAGAGAAAGTTGGGATCATCTGGAAGCACATTTAGCAATATATATCAGAAGACCTAAAATGTGCATGTTTTCTGATTTACTAGTCATTTCATCTCCAGAAACCTATTCTGAGGGGAAACAGTGAGAATGGCGAACTAGCTTCTTAGAACCTCATCATGGTATTGTTGTAAGAGTAAGAAATTAGAAATATTCTAAAGACCAAATAATAGGGAACTGGTTAAATGCATTATGATACATAAGAATGATGTTACAGATGAAAAAAGGTAAGGAAATGTGTTCATGATATATGAGTGAAAAACATTAAAAACAGGATGTAGAATATTAGCTGACAATTACAAAAAAAGAAACACTAGAGACACTCGCTGATGAAGAAAAGGGAAGCTTATTGGTTTTAGTTCAATAAAGAACACCTTCCTGACAAAGCCTTGGTAGTATTTCTGAAGAGCAAAACTGAGGGAAGATATTGACAGGGTTTCGAGACCAGAGCTGAGGTGGGTCTTACCATGCAGGGACTGGTTGGAGATGGGCAATTTTTGGCATAGTGCACTTTGCATTGGTGGGCACTCTGAGGTAAGGTCTTGAAGCAAATATTGTTGAGCAATTGGTTAGTCTTCATAAATAAGCAAGGATTTTCTGGAGTAAGTAGTAAGTTATTGTTGTCTGGTTCCAGTATTGTTTGGCACAAAATAGGAAAATATCATTGCCACGATTGTTCAACATAGAAGCAGGAAAATATATTGGTTTCAGTTCTCAGTAACAGCTAGTAAAAGCCTAGAAATGTAATTATTTACAAATTAAGTGTGGTTACTTTTGGGTGAAAGAATTGATTACAGGTAGTCTTTAATTTCTTCCTTTTTGCTTCGCTGTGTTTTCTAAATCCTCTCTAAAGAACATATTCAGGAAGAAAGGACCAATTTGTTTAATCCTTATTTAGCCAGATAATTCTAAGACTAGAGCCATCCTCATATCAAAGTTTCTAACCCATTTTTTAACAGAGCACCCAATCTAAGCAGAATTTTGTGGCCAGCTTGAGAAACTAGCTAAATCATTACATAATCACAACCATGTGATCCAATGAGCACTGGGCAGCTTTTCATCTTTTCAGACAGACAGAAACATGCTGTATGGACTGTTTTAGAATCATCCATGCTTCAGAAGTATATTAGAAACATGTTTAACTAACACAAATGCCCATTTTCCTCCTTGGCTCTGTTATCACTCCGTTGTCAAAAACAAGGTGCAGTGAGTGTCGGGCTTTAGGAAAAGGAAGAATGAGATCTGAGGTGAACCCAGAAATCTAGAATACTGTCTCATGACCTCTGCAGCCAACCATCATAAATATTTTCGAGCATCTAATATTTGCTGAGTGCTAGGCAAGGTGAGTCCTGGCACAGAATTGGATAACCTACACTCCATCCCTTAAAGGAGCCGAGTTTATAATAGGGGAGAGGGTGGTGGGGAGTGACTAACACGGGAACAATTCCAGGTCAATACAAAATGATGTGCAACCAAGCACGGCTCCACAGGAGGGAGAGTACTTGATCCCAAGCTGGTCTCTATCACCATGTCTTATGATGTACCTTGTGCGGTTTAGATGCCAAGTCCTACACAAACTTGGAAATAAGATGATTTGGGGCATCGTGATATTCTAGCTAAAGAAGGGTTCAACTCAAACTTTAAAAATAACATCCAGCCCTAACTGGTTTTGGCTCAGTGGATAGAGTGGCGGCCTTTGGACTGAAGGGTCCCAGGTTCGATTCCGGTCAAGGGCATGTACCTTGGTTGCGGGCACATCCCCAGTAGGAGATGTGCAGGAGGCAGCTGATCGATGTTTCTCTCTCATCAATGTTTCTAACTCTCTCTCTCCTTTCCTCTCTGTAAAAAATCAATACAATATATTTTAAAAAATAATATCCATACTTTTCATTTAAAATCTCTCCCAAATTTGAGTCTGCTTTATTTTCTACATAAATAATTGCAGCTTAACAAACTTAACTGCAGGGCCCCAGATTCATTTCCATTGCATATAGATGTAGATTTCACTGGACATAGACTAGAAATATGAAGGGCTGATATGGGTGTGAATTGACTCCAAGATAGCCTGAAATTTACTGTAAAAGAAAAAGATCCCCCAATTCCTAATATTCAGGTATGTCTTGGTGATCATTTTTTTTCTATTAAAGATCAAAGTGAGACTTTCCAACAGAATGAATTCCAATTGATTGAAATGCCATTTCACTCTAAATAATCCTTTATTAACAGTAACTACTCTTCATCAGGAATCTCATCATCTCATAGGCAAGGGACCTCAATAATCGTTTGGGGAAACGGAGGCCCAGAAAGGGGCCTATTCAAGGTCACAAAGAAGTTTAGTGATGGACACATGGTTAGAATTCTGGTCTCTCTGTTTCCAGTCCTGAGCTAACTACCTCTCCATGCCTCTGATACCCCACACCTTTTCCCGCAGGGTAAAGCTTACCAGGAACTCTGAGGATTTACTTCAGCTACTAGACAGAAAAACAAGAGGCATAGCTCACACCTTTGAGTGTAATGAGATACCCTCCCTTCCAAGTTCACTTTCTGGAAGCACTTCTGGAACAGGACTCAGTTCTCAATGCAACGCGTGGTCATTGCCACTCATACGCCATAGGTTCCATCATAGTACAGACACAGAGAGATGTCATCTCCATGTGGCCCGCCTGGGTCAGCCTGTAGAGCAGACCCTTTGCATTCCAACAGTGTAAACATGGACACTTCCTGAGTAAGCAATATGATCACCTAATAGGCTAAGAACAACAACAAACTTAGCTTACATGCCACTTAGGATGCCTTCGGCCATTCATAATAATAATAAACTAAACAAAACCACTCTCAAATAACCTGGAATCTATTACAGAACCAGTTGAAGAGTTTGCTGATTCAGCAGCTCACTGGTTGCATCCATGACCCCGGCTCTTCATTCTCGCTGCCATTTGCAGGTATTGTTTTAACCCAAGGTTTGCCTATCATGGTCTCCAGAGGGCCAGCAATTGCAAGCCTCCCACAGGCATTGGCTTAAGAAGTCACTTTTCTTTTTAAATATATTTACATTGATTATTGATTTTGAGAAGAAGAGAGAGGAGAGAGAGAAACACCAATGATCAGAATCATTGATTGGCTGCTCCTGCATGCCCCCTACTGGAGATGGAGCCTGAAACCCAGGCAAGTGATCTTCTAGTTCAAGCATATCAAATTTACCGCCCGTAGGCCACATGCAGCCCACAATGAAGATTTTTGTGGCCCAGCCAATATAATTGTATGTAAGAAATGTTTTAATAAAAATTTCGTAACTTAATTTTTACAATATCCTGTTGTATATAATCTATATATATAGAAAGCTAAGTGGCCATCTGACCAGTAGCTATGACATGCAATGACCACCTGGGGGCAGCTTAATGCGGGAGCTGCCCAACTGCAGTGACTTGGCAACAGTGGTTCTCGGTGACACACCCAGGAACCAGAAAGGAGGGAGCCCGATTCAGGGGTGTGTTACCCAAGAACCATCTTCTTGCAACCAGGACCCCTTGGGGGATGTGGGAGAGCTGGTTTCGGATCTGATCCCTGCAGGCCAGGCTGAGGGACCCCACCTGCCTGAGGAACCACGCTCACTCACAGATGTCCTTGGGAGGGACTGCCAGAGGTTGGCTCCAAGGCTTGTCCCGCCCCTCTCGCCCAGTCCCACACCGCAGGCTACCTTCTAATTAATTTCCTTTCAATCTTCATGAATTTGTGCACCGGGGCACTAGTTATTAATAAGGAACTACAATGTTCACTAATGACTGTTTACCATAATCATGTTGCATTCATTTCCCTTATGCACCTTATGCACAGGCACACCATTTCTCTCCACTAATACTAGCAGCAAATATTTTAGCAGCCAATTGCCACGTCACTAGTCTTGGACTGACTTGTTTGGTGTACACAACAGGAAATATTTCACTTTCGGAGAACAAGAAAAATAGGTTATTTGTGCCATGGTTATTAATTTGTGCAGTTATTCAGTGTCTGGTAAGTTAATATTCAAGAAAAAATATTAATTTTTATTAAAATGTTCTATTATTTTATGTTGATTACTCATTTATTTCAGCCCTTTGTATTCAGCATGTCTCTATCGAAATAAACCTACATTTCTATGAAAATTGCACCTTTTGTTTTTTTACGGCCCACATAAAGGCTTGTGTCAGCCTTTGAGTTTGACATGCTTGTTCTAGTTCATAGGTTGACGCACAACCACGGAACCACACCAGCTGGGCAGGAGCCACTTTCTTAAGAACAAGGAGATGTTTCTCAGAAGTTCCTGAACAAATATTCTCACAATACTGGGTGGAACTTGGTCAAGCGCCCACTCAGAAACCAACCACAGCCCAAGGAAGAGCTCAGACTGTTCATGATTCACCCCTAGAAATGGGCTTAGAAATGCACTCACCTGAGTCACATAAGCATATGGAGAGAGTGGTCAGGAGGGAAGTGGGGAGGCACAGGGAGATGGACTCTGACCAATCAGAGCTCTGCTGGAGGGAGACGGGGTGGTCAGGATAGGTGACCAGTGACAGCATCTGCTACACCTGTGAGAGGCTGCCTCTCCCACCAGGACTTGTCCCCTGCACCAGGCGCTCATCCTGTCCCAGATGAGGAGAAGCTAGATCCTGAGACAGCAGGGAGGAGACAGGAACTGCCAGGACCTTCGCACGCACCTTCGAGCAAAGTGAATGCTTATCAGGGATTAGACTGACTCCGGGGAAAACTGGCTGAAGACTCTCAGGTCTTTTATTCCACAGTCAGTGATGTGGTGCTAAGGTGGGAATTTCAGGCCAGGAATGCCGAGAGGGCATTTTAATGTATTTCTTAAATCACTCCTGGACTGCCTCTGTGAGCCTACCCCCAGGCTCTACAATGCAGATAGGAAGTTGAAATGAGAAACATGAAGGACATCAGAATATTTTTTTTTACCTAGCCATGTACTGTGATAGAATTTTAGCCTTGCTAAAATAAAAATCTGTTTTTGTATGGCTGGGGCACAAGCTTTTTGCTGTTCCTTTTCTTCTTCTGTCTTTTCTTTTTATCTGTTTTTAATTCTTAAGGAGAATGAACATTATTTTCTTTTTTAAAAATTTATTTTATAACCAGAAGTTTGTATGTTCTTTTATAATAAAAAATAAAATAAACCTTTATTTTGAAAAAAAAAAAAGTATTTCATACTTGTCATTCAAAACAGCACAGGAAATCCCCATCTTAAATAAGAAGTCTGATGATTCTTTGGTAATATTTGAAAATAAACCAACTTTATTTGAGTCAATCAATACCAGTCGAGACTGGAAAACAAATGTATAACCGGTTCATATGAGGAAAACACTCAGCAATATCTTCATTAAAAAGGCATTTTACATTCATTAAGGCTGAAAAGCAAGTCCTGTTATTTTATCACCAGTTAAAAGTCTTGAGAAAATCAAGTGTCTTTATTAAATGAGATGTTTGTTCTTTCCTAAAATCTAGGCATCTTTTGCTAAATTAGTTTAACTCTCCAGCTTATCAAATAGGACAACCAGGTGGTCAGGAAAGTAAGACAAAATCAAACATCGGCTGGGCATTTTATGTTTTAAATATAAGCATAGTCAAGATTGTGACTCTCAAGCTACATAAAATATACCTTAGGTAACTGGTTCTTTTAAAACTATGTTTTGCCATTAAAAAAAAGATGGCTTTTATAGACACACAGAGTAGCCCGAACCCTCTCATGAGGCCATCTTTTATTTTCTGTTTGGTCGGGGAGGGAAGGTTTGGATCTATTTCCTTCAGTATTATTAAATAAAATGGTGCACACCTGAATCATACCTAATTATGAAATGAAAGCATCCTGAAATGAGGCTGGGAGGAGAATATTGACAAAGGGAGAGGAACGTGCCTTCCTGGGGTGGCACCCGCTGTTTGGTTTGAGGGCTGAAGAGCAAAGAACAGAAGACAATAGGGCTTGTGTGCAGAAGGGGCCCAAGGCCAGGGCTCTGACCCCTCAGTGCTCCTGACATCAGAACCAGGGTGCTTTGCGTGCACATTTCTCTCTAGTGCTTAAGATTCTTTTTCATGTCAGACACAAAACTAAGCCTGCGATCCCTTGGGAATCTTGCACCTAAGTTTAACTATGAGTTAACGCTTCACCTTTCCAAGGTCAGAGACTGTCATTTTAATCCACTCTGCTCCAGAGATGGCTCCAGGGCAGTAGGAACGGGGCTGAGACTCACACCCCCTCCCCACTACCTGCTGCTTCTGGGCCAATTAATTTTAGGTTCAGAATCCCACTGCTTTCTCAGAATGAGAAACTCGTGTAGGTAGACTGCACCTTCCTGTCTCCACCTCCCTTTTGCTATGATTTTTCCAGACCTTGCGGGTTCCTGGGACTCTTGGATCTTCAGGGTCTTTTCCAGGCGTGATCACTCTGTGACAACTCTCTGATGTTTTGTATTGTCTGTCAGCAAAGTGGCCAGCGGGCACTGGTGTGGTGAAGAGCTTCTGTTGCTTCATTTGACAAATACTAGAAAATATGGTTTTTCTAATGAAAATTAAAGATCCTCACTGCCCCTCCCCACGCCCCCAGCAGCAGAAGTAGACACAAAGGACAGCGCTGTGTCCCGGGAAGCTGAGTCTAGTCTGACATCCCGTGGCCAAAGGAACGGATGGAGTGTTTTGCACTTTTCTAGGCATTAGTTTCGTGCCAGGTAGCTGTATCCCTTGTTGCAAACAAGACCCTCCTCCTACTTGTGCCTGTGATTCTGAATTGTCAGGCAGTTATTTGACTGACTTTGTCAAGAGATGAAGACCAGCGATAGAAGGAACTGTGCTCTGGATCAGTCAAGATCTGATTTACCCAGCTCATCTCTTAGAGTTATTAAAACCTTACCCGATATCTTCACTCTGGGCCAACCTGAGAGGTATGCAGTGCTGAGTAAGTGGGTAAATTCAACACAGTCATTGAGTTTGACTCTTGTTTCTGCCTCTGCCCCTCACACACACACATGCACACACACACACACACGTTACATGGAAGTCATGGGAGATAAAAACAACAACAGCAACAGGATTTCAACCCTTTTTGGGCCACTGAAATGCTTTCTGCAGGAGCGATGTTCGTTCGGGACCCACGACAAGGGTTGCCTCCTGTCTTAAAACTCTGGAGTGTGCAAATCTCTAAGACTCGAGAGTCTGGTCCTGGGGACACCTAAGAACCTACCGCACTTGTTGGGAGATGATTTGCTGTATGTATGACAAGATGATGGCCTAGCCTCAGAAAGCTGAAGAAAAAAATCTCTTTTGAAAAAAAAATAATTAGAAGGTAATATTATTATTATTATTATTTAAAAATACTCTGATAAATCTGGCCATAAGACCTTCAATCTCTAAGTCAATAGTTGCATTATATAATAATCTAATGTTGAAGTAAAAAGGTATTCCTGAATTAAGTCTCTTTCCATCTCTAACCCCCCTCTTTTAAATCGTTATAATTAATCATAACTGCTCCCACCCCATGCCTGTGTTATTTATGTAAAATTGAGTCAGCCACAGAAGGAACATCTAGAAACAACAATATTGGTTTGGTTTGGCTTGTTTGTTTTTAAAAACTGCTTTTACAGACTCGCCAGTTGTCGGAATTCTGAGTATCAAGTCAGGGTTGTTAGTGGGTGCCAACACCTCCAGGGGGGCTGGCCCGCCTGGGCTCCGTTTTCTCTGTTCCCTGAATGTGCTTCTAGAACAGCGCCACCAAGGAGCTCAGAAAAGCGGGCTGCCTCCAGGGTCGCGGCCTGCGCTGCAAAGGTGGGGAAGGATTTCACACTAATTAAAAGGCCTCCTGGGATCATTCAAGCTTTCATCCCCCAGAAGGCCAGTTGGGGGCTTTCCCTTACGGAAAAAGGACTATTTCCTCACCATTTCGCCTTGTTAAACACCTTGGAGGGGGGAGAGACAAGTTTCCAGGGAACTGTGGAAAGGATCCTTTAGAGGTGGAAATGAATCAACTCATTCTGCTTTTCCCAAACTCTCAGGCTTATAAAACATCCTACTGAGCAATTTCCTCTTCCTCAGTGGGCTGGAGGAGACCCTATTTCCTCCCCTCTGCTCTGATCAAGGGCCCCCTTTTTCTCCTGAGATCCCTGGAGAGAGCTAGTTCCCGGGGATTGCCTGGGCTGGAGCTTGCTGATGTTTGTACGGCGAGGACCCGTGCTGTCCTGCCCTCCCTGAGCAATGAGCCAAGTCCTGGGGCTTCCGGCCCTTGGGAACCTCACTCGCCACGGCAGCACAGAACGGAGGATTGTGGAAGGCGAGGGTCTGTGGTGGTGGATTTCCTCTTACAGGGCATTCATGGGAGAGGGAGCTGGTGATTAGCTCATTTCTCCTAGTTTCCTCTGCACTGGTCGCCATACTCAAGCAGGGTAAGATTTTAAGGAGATGAAACTCCAGAAGAACCTAAGAGAGCAGTATTATCTAAAATATAGTTTCCTTTTGTTCATCTGGTCGCCGAGTCAGGTGGTAGGAACATGAACCCAGATGGGCACACCTGTTTTTTTTCAAGTTCCAACTGCATGGTTTCCCAGTCAGAAAAGCTCAAGGACTTTCTTCCTCAGGTTCCATGACCGCGCCACCTCCTCACTGCGACTCTCTCCCAGGGGAGACTGCGGCCAGGTCAGCCCCCAGGTAGCAGATCCGTATCCAGGAACAACCTGAAGAGCCTGCAAAGTCATTTTTGGCCAATTCTCGGGATTTTGCTATAAGGTTGGTAGTTACATGACATCGTCAGTTCAAGACTTAGTTTACGAGAGAGAAGACCTGTCTTCAAAATTTCCGGGGAACAGTGAGCATCCTAAAGGATTGTTTTAATCTTCACCCATCCCTCCACTTCCCACGCTCACCTACTTTCTCACAGACCAAAATTCACTCGTGGATAAACATAGTCAAACCCAGGCATGTAACCTACAAGGAAGCAACTACCCCTAAGCAAGCAAACCCCATGGCTGGTAGACCCACGAGGGCCTTTTGGCATCAACACTGCTTCCCTCCCCGGCCCCTCCCCGTGCCTCCAGTTTGCAATTGATGCCAATTTCCTTTCCTGGCAAGGCCTGGACAGCATAAACACGGATCGGTGTCAGCCAGGTGCACGATGGCATGGTGACAGGCAGAGCACTGCAGCGAACAGAGACTGGGCTTGAAGTGGTTGTCCAGGCTGGCTTCAGTGTCCAGGAGTGTCAGAAAGTAGTGAGTGACTCAAGGCATGTCTGCCAGACGTCAAAATCCACAACCTGCTCGGTCCCTCTCCATTCACTCTCTCCAACCCCCTACGAGCAGGGGACCTTTATGTAATAAGAACTAAGATGGCATTTGTCCTTGGCCTTGGAGTTACCCACAAGGAGGAGGAAGGAAGAGAACAGGGCGTTGCATGTTTCTAATGCATCTGAGGAGATATTTTGATATTGGCAGAAGGGGCCAGTGACAATCCCGTATGTGGGTTCTGCAGCACTGACCCCAAATGTGCTGAACCCAGACGGGACCCAAAGGCTGAGAGCTTGACTATGTCTAGCATTTCTGCTTGCGGAGTCCTGTGTGATCAGATGGGGTGGCGCTGACCTTCTCTAAGATGGCAGGCTGGAGTTCGAATGATGCCAGCAAGGCGTGGCCTGACCACTAAAGACGTGTCCCGAGGCCAAGTGGAGGGGGTCTGTGAGGGGAAGTTCTTTGGGAGAAGCTGAGTTCTGCAGCAGTGATGGGGCGAGGTGGCCAAGGTGGCCGTGCTCAGGATCGGCTGAGGCGCTTGGCGACGTCGGCGTAGGCCAGCTCGATCTCTGAGTCAGCGGCACAGGTGTTGGTGAACTCGTCCCGGGCGTAGGCGTTCTTGAGGTACCGCCACAGGCCTGTCATCTCTGCCGGGAAGTCGTAGTTGCGGTATTTCTTGGCCACAATCTACAACAGAGATGGTGTGAGAGCAGGAAGCAAGTCATTGAGGAGGTGTTAGGGTGTGACCCAGGCTGTGCACACAGCAAACCCCCCCACCCCACCATGCATCACACTGGACCAGCAGCAAGTGTGTGTGATGCAAGGGGCCAGTGCTGCCTCTGTATTTTATTTTGGTTTGTATTATCTTATTTTATATTTCTTTTTTAAAAAATATGTTTTTATTGATTTCAGAGAGGAAGGGAGAGGGATAAAGAGAGAGAAACATCAATGACGAGAGGGAATCATTGATCGGCTGCCTCCTGCATGCCCCCTACTGGGGATCGAGCCCACAATCCGGGCATATGCCCTTGGCCGGAATTGAACCTGGGACCCTTCACTGAGCTCTATCCACTGAGCCAAACCAGCTAGGGCTTATTTTATATTTCTTAAGTTAATATAATTTTCCCTTTGGCCTAATGACCCTGTTTCTAGGGATTTTTCCTTAGGAAATAATCATGGATGTACACAAAGATTTAGCTACACATATGTAACCACAGGACTGTTTGGAATGACAAAAAAGAAATGGTACACAACACAAATGTCCAGCAACATATGACTGGATAAACACATTATCATACATAAAGGCAATGGTATCCTGGACAGCCAGTAAAAATGATGCTGCAGTGGGAATTCCAGTGACCTGGAGAGCTCTTCCAGGTAGATCATTAAGTTTAAAGTACAAGATATTTGGAGATATATGTGTGAAGACTAGAAGTGTATGTGCCAATGTATTACCAGTGGTCATGTCTCATTGACAGAATTATAATCAAACTAGGGGCCTGGTGCACAAAAATTTGTGCACTTGGGGGGGGGGCGTCCCTTAGCCCAGCGTGTGCCCTCTCATTGTCTGGGACTCCTCAGGGGATGTCCACCTGCTGGTTTGCCTAGCCAGCCTGGGTGAGGGGCTGAGGGCTGTTTTCAGGCTGCCCACAGTCCCTTCAGGGTTCAGGTCCCTACTGAGGTGCCTGGCCAGGCTAGGTGAGGGGCTGAGGGCCGTTTTCAGGCTGCCCACAGCTCCCATTGACCCAATGTCCCAGCAAGGCTGGCTGGAATCAGGTTTCTGGGGTTTATTTATCTTCTATAATTGAAACTTTGTTGCTTTGAGTGGAGGCCTAGCCAGGCAATGAAGCCTCCTGTTTGCTTCTGCTCTGTGGCTTCTATAATTGAAACATTGTTGCCTTGAGCAGAGGCCCGGCCGGCCTAGGCAGGCAATTTTAACTCCATCACTGGTGCAATGGAAGCCTCCTGTTTGCTCTAGCTCCGTGGCTGCTGGCTGCCATCTTGACTGGGTTAATTTGCATACAGCCGCTCTGATTAGATGGTGGGCGTGGTTTTGCTGGTGGGCATGGCTTAGGTGTCTCGAGGTGATGGTTAATTTGCATATTACTCTTTTATTAGATTAGATTGTTTCTGTTTCCGTATCCATTTTATGGTACATAAGCATTCTTATTTACAGAAGGGAACCCTATATAATAAAAGCCTAATATGCTAAGTGTCCAGTCATCCGGTTGTCTGTTCAACCAATCAAAGCATAATATGCTAATAATATGCTAAGGACACTCAACTGCTTGCTATGATGTGCACCGACAACCAGGGGGCAGATGCTCCAACTGGTAGGTTAGCTTGCTGCTGGGGTTCAGCCAATCGGAATTCATCGAGGAGCAGGCCTAAGCCATCAGTCAGACATCCCCTGAGGGCTCCTGGACTGAGAGAAAGCACAGGCTGGGCTGAGGAGCCCACCCCTGAGTGCACAAATTTCATGTACTGGGCCTCTAGTAAAAACATAAAAACTAAGTTATATGTTGAATGTATATCTAGGTTCCAGGTATGATATGGGAGTGAACAAAGTAATTTCTGTTCTCTCCCTACTTCGCCACACTGGGAGCCAGGGACTTGGGCATTCGGGGAAGTAGTGTTTTGTTGAGAGTTGTATAGTGGTTAAAAGCATGGGCTCTGGATCCCAACTGACTGAATTTGCAATCCTGACTCCACTATTTAACAGCTGTGTGACCTTGGACTAGTTACTTAACCTCTCTGAGCCCCAATTTCTTTATCTCTAGGACTAGTCTTACATAAGGCTGAGTGACAAAGTGGAGAGAACTGTAGAGACACATAAATTTAGTTAATACACATAAATGCTTAGAGAGGTGGCTGACTCAAACTCAGTGTTCAAGAAACATGACATATTGTAATAATTCATTGAGACCCACCTTTTACCCATTTGCATGCATTCCTTCATAGGTAAGGGCAGGATGGTCTCTCTTATCAGTCTCCCAAGCCAGGGAGAGCTTCACAGACATGTGGCCTGTGCGCTCCAATGGGCCTCATGCTCTTGGTTTAACACTGTATTGGCAATGTCTGGAAGTTCCGAATACTTTATGTTCACTGGGCACGAGGGCCTACAAATTAGCTGGTCCTTCCTCTAGCCCTGCAGGGGCTGGGGTGGGGGTAACACAGGGTCACCACTCTCTCTCTCCTAAAGCACAGACTTCCGACTCCTTCCCTTGCTTTCTTCTTAGACAGGGGCCAGTGGTCAGAATCTCCTCACTCAGAGAACCCCCGGATCAGCCACCCTGGGCTTTCACCCTCATTTTGCTGCCAGTGATGTGCAGCATTCCCAGGAAAGCTGTGCTGAGAGGCTAACAATGACGACCCATTGCATGAAAGGCTCAGCCTCATAGATATCATATTTCCAAGGAGGATTCATTTTCCCCTCCATTCTCCTACATCGGCTTTGAACTTCCATTACAACACTGAGATCTGTTCTACTCTGAATCACAGTCACTGTTTTAATGTCTCTCTCTCTCTCTCTCTCTCTCTCTCTCTCTCTCTCTCTCTCTCTCTCTCCTAGGTGTGAGCAGGACAGGAACCACAACTTTTTCATTTCCGTGCCCCTCAATAATCTCAGCAATGCTCTTGGTAAGAGTTCCCACAACAGCAAACATTTATTTCCCATGTGCTCTGCTCCAGGCACTGCCATGAGCACTCTGCAAGCTACTTAAATCTCTAAATAACTATAAGGCAGAGTGTATTATAGCCCCATTCTTCAGATGAGGAAAGTAAGATAAAGAGGTTAAATAAGCAGGGATTCCATAAACAGTTATATTTCATCTTCACCATCCCCAGGTATCCCAACATCAAAATGTGTCATATGTAATCAAATAATCTATATTAATAAAAGGGTAATATGCTAATTATTAGATGGGATATCCTTCTAGACAAAGCCATGGTGGCATTGGCCAAGGCAGAGGCGGTTAGGGGCAGCCAGGCCAGCAGGGGAGCAGTGAGGGGCAGCCAGGCTGGCATCGGGGAAGTTAGGGGGTGATCAGGCCAGCAGGGGACCAATTAGGGGGCAATCAGGCCAGCAAGCAGAGGCAGTTAGGGCTGATGAGGCAGGCAGGCAGGCGAGTGGTTAGGAGCCAACGGTCCCAGATTGGAGAGGGTGCAGGCCAGGCTGAAGGACACTCTCCCCTCCCCCATGAACAAATTTTGTGCACTGGGCCTCTAGTTTAATTTTAAAGACTGAAGATCCTTATCAATGAGCAAACTGAAGCCACCAGAAATCTGGTGACTTACACAATGTGACACAGGACAACAATAAGTTCAACCAATATTACATAGTAATCACTAATATTTATTATAGTCCCTGCTTTCCAATTCACAGCTCTCTCCACTTAGCCACTCAGCCCTGTGCAAATGACAAAGGAATAGCTCTCCTCGGGATCCCTCCAGTGCTGGTTATGCCACTCTTGTTGCTTTTCTACAAACCCACCCGTGTATTTGCTTCTTTGTGATGCTGGGGCTAAGACGGCTCAAATCACCTCTGCTTTGCCTGTGACTCCCTGTTAGGCTCTACCAATAGGGGGTGCTAGAGAGAAAGCCTTTGATGGTGGAGGAGGGTGGAGGGAGATGCCCCTTCCTATGGCTTCCTGTTCATGCCAGTCTTGTTTGCTCCTGTAACAGCAGCTACATCCAGTTTGCTGTTTTGCCAGCACACGGGACCTGTGTCATCACACCAGCTCAGAAAGACCAGCACCCAACAGGGACCCTGCTACAGAGGTTCAGTCCCAAGCTCTCTAGCTGTTCCCTGAACTTGGCCCCCAGCATCAGTTGAGCAGCGCCCCACCTCAGAGACCCAAGGCCCCTCATCAGTCTCTACGTTTTAATAATACCAGCCTCTTCCATTTGTGCCTCCCTGCCCTGGGGATAGAAGCTGCCTCCCAAAGGTAGAACTTCCTTGTTCGTTTTGTCTTCCTAGTTCTTCAGTGCTTACTACCTTCTTATGTTAGAATCTCTCAGCTGAAATGACGGGTTTGGTGTAGTTACCGAAGGAGGCACCTCCTCCCTGCTCTGTCCAGCTCAGGTGTGGCTAATAAGGAAAGGCAGTGGAATCAGAGCCTTCAGCATGACGCCCACCAAGAGGGAACGCTGGGGCCACCACAGTTCTCCTTGGTTTCTGCTCCCTGCAACTGAAGGGCCCCTGGGTTTGCCCACAAGCCTTTGGAAGAAGCTGTCTTGGTTAAAGAGCAAATCCATGCAGGAGTGGTGGGCTGCTAACTGATGGATAGAGCAGCCTCAGGTCTCTTCGTGCTGGAATTTACCCTCAAGCTTTTAAAGAGCGATATACTATGAGCTTGAAAACAGAAGAAATGCAATGTATGAAAATATATTCCTGTTTGCTTTAGGAGCTGGATAGATCACAGCCCCAGGCGAGGGACCCATCGGAGGCTACGAAAGGCCCACCATGTCCTGCCTGCCTGAATCTGTGTGCCCTCCTTCATCACAAAACTGGCTGTTTCCTCAGGTGTTGCCTTCACTTGGGGAGATGAGACCTAGAAGGGAGGCAGACAATGAAAGTTCAAACCAGGCACTCAGTGAGCACCTGGGCCAGAGCCACTGGGCTTCCATGGCTGAAGGTGAACCTGGAAGAGAGCCAGGGGAGGGGGGAGGGGGAAAGAGAGGTAAAGAGGGAGGGAAGGAGGGGGGGAGAGAGAGAGAGAGAGAGAGAGAGAGAGAGAGAGAGAGAGAGAGAGAGAAGCGCACAAGAGTGAGAGGGTGAGATTCGCACAGGAAGCTCTGACGTTTGCAGGGACTTCTAGGCTCATGTTCTGAATTTGCTCTTTCATATGAAAGCAGTTAGCTCCCACAGCCCAGATTAAGTTTTGGCGTCAGAAGCCAAGCTGGAGGCCTGACTTGGCTCCCCTTCGCTCTTTCTACACTTCAGAGGTTTGCCAGGTCTCTGGGATCTGATAAGCTGGATCAGCAGAAATCCAAGGAGACGGGAGGTGAGGCCCAGCCTTTGTCCCTCGCAGGCCATCCTCCTCGGACCCCAGCCTCCCTCCGCGAACCATTCACTGAACTTCTTCCAAGGACGGGGCGTAGCAGCCTCTCAGGGCTGGAAGGAACTGAAGAAATTGTAGGATAAAGCACAGGGCCTAGGAGGGCCGTTTGTTTACCTTATTCAGCAAGCGATTCTTGAGCAGGTAGTCAGCGTAGGAGAGAAGAAAGGAGGGAAGAGAGAGAAGAAGAGAGGAGGAATAGAATCCATATCTCTTCTTTTAGGCAAGAGAAAAATGACTTCCAAAAGGAGTAAATGACCTGCCCCAGCTCATGCTGCCAGTTGGTAGCAGATATAAGACCAGAACTTGGGCCTCCTGACTTCTAGAATGGAGGTCTTTCCATTACATCACTAGGTCACAGCATGACTGAACTGGAGTCAGATCATCCTGAATGGCGTCACGTGTGGGGCATGCGCTACTTAATAACGTCAAAGAGATGTTGCTTGGTTGGACCTACTATTGACCATTGGCTTGGCCCTGAAACCAAAGTGTCTTCATATGAATAGGTTATATCTGCCCAGCCCATCAGCACTGCTGTGCATGATTCCTTCCAGGCTCAGCTCAGGCCGAGCCCATGGGAATACCAGTGCACTCCCAGCTGAGTAACTTCAATTGAAGCTGGTGTGTGCTGTGATTGGAGAGAAGCCTGCATATCTAGCCCAGGACCCCACCTGGAAAAGACAGGCAGATATCCAGCTGATCAATGACTGAAGCTGATTCTTCTCAGTGAAAGGTAGACAGACACTGAGTATCATAAAGACGCAACTAGATGATGAAACAATTGATCAACGAGTATTTCTTAAAGGGCTGCCACTATATGCGCATCATCATGCATAGAGAAGGCTCCATCTCACAGAACTTATTGTCTGATTGACAATCTGTTGGGCTATAACCACATCTTCTCCAATTAGGCTTCTATTCCAGCCCTGGGGAGAAGGCTTTCTTCTAATTTTTACCATCCTTGAGTACTTTCCTCAGGGCTGTTGTATTGTTTAGCATTCTCCTTATATCTTTATAATTACTCCCCTGATGGAATTAGTGATTCTTATGTCTGCGAAAATAAGACATAAACTCTAGTACAAATAGAGAACAGTCTATTTCAACACCATTGCATTTTTCATCAGGCTGACAAGGGTCAAAAAAGAGTGTGAGAAGTGTTAGAGAATGTTAGGGGACACACTGCTGTCTTCAAATGAGATGAAAAGAACAGCCTGTCCCTCGTTGCTCCAGAGAATAACGGACAGCAGGGGGCTACTTGGAAGGCTGTTTTAACCATCTGAGTCATCCAAAGTGGTGGGCTGGCTTGTGAGGCAGAGGGCTCTTCATCGTCAGAAGCGTGAGGCCACATGTGCCTGTCACAGCTGTTACGGAAGCACAGAAAGTGGCCCAGTTTGGGAAGGGGCACTGTATGGACTAACCTCGGAATTCCCTTCTTTCCAACTCACAGATCCTAAGATTCTTTTAGGAAGGAGTTACACTGCCCATCAAAGGTGGTCAGAAAGAAAAATAGTAAAACAATGATGTCCCTTCTCACAGCCTCCATCCTTTCAACTAATCGAGGAGGAAGAGGTCGCGGAAAAGGGAAGATGGGTCTGTGCACAGAGAAAACGTGCACATGCGAGCACATTTAATACAGACGTGGGGGTGTGGCCGGTGATAATCTGTGAAGAAGAGGCAAGGAAGAGGCCTTTGGAGTGAAAGGACTTTATATAACTATATATGATAATGCAAATAACTATATATGATAAGCAGCTATTGTATTTTGAGTCCTTACAATAACATGCACTTCATGCATGTGATTCTCCCAGTGACCCTAGAAATAAGCAATCTGTGAGTGAAAACTGAACTAAACAGGGAGGCTATACAGCCAGCATGCAGTGGAGACTGGCTTAGGGTCCCTATTCATGTGACTTCTCACCCAGCAGGCGACACTATCCTTGACTTAACCACACAGGCAACCCCGGTCTAAGATGGAGCTGGATCTGGCCAGCATTTGTGGGTAGAGGTCTCTTACCTTGACCACGTGGAGTTTGGGCAACAGATTGCAGTCGGCCAGGGTCAGCTCATCCCCATCCAGGAACTTGCGCCGGGACCCCCTGTCATCGTCCTCACAAGTGTTGGCGTCGATCTCCTCCGGCAGAGGGGTGCTCAGGTAGTCATCCAGTTTCTTCAGTGCCTTGTTCAGGCCTCTCTCAAAGGCTGGCATGAGACAGCAAAATAAGTTCTTAGTCATCCTTGCCATTGGTTACAGCCGCACTCTTCACAGTCAAGTGGCTTATCCCGAATCCGGTTCCCCTCATCATGCTGCCAGCTCCCCGAACAATACAAAAACCTGGCAGCCATTAGCACAATATAAAAGAGTATCAAGTGGCCTGAAAAATGAGACTTTGACCCAACAGTAGACACTAGCTGATCCTTTTTAAAAATATAGACAGCTAGGTGATAGGTAGATAGAGATGCGGTCATTAGCATATAGATCAGAGCTTGGTGCTTATCTTCAGGAGATGAAACAATAGTAAATTTTCCTTGTCCTTTCTTGTTTATGTATGTTTTCCCAATATTCCACAACTAACCCACATACCTTTATATGAAGAAAGGCCTGTTACATAACTAATAACTGTATAGCAGCCCGAGGACAGATATATGCACCAGATTTTGTGGGAGCATTGACCACGGCTGACCCAACCTGAGAAGGGAGGGAACGGGCTTCCAGGAGGACAAGACATAGGGAAGTGGGGGCCTCTGCTTGGCACTGCCCCCAGGGAATCAGCGGGTGTCAGGGAGGCCTGCTTGAGTTGCTCTAAAAATCAGTGCTGTCCAAACGGGAAGGGCCAGGGCCCCACGTGGCGGGCTCCACCGGGAACGTGCGGCCACAGCCAAATGGAAACCTGCCAAGGCCGCAGCTCTGAGGATGAACATTTCTAGGAAGAGAAGGTGGCAGAAGACTTTGACAGTCTTGCCCCAATAATGATCTCTCCACTCATTCGTGTAGTCACAAGAGCAGAACAAAATGCTCAATAGAATAACTCCAGGAACTCACTCCACCGAGTCATTCCACCCAGAATCGCCCAGACCACTCCGTCAGGGAGCACTGACACAGCAACTGCCCACCTGGGCCCAGAGCAGGGAGCTGGAGGAGTTGGCTGGCCGTGTCATTCATTGGCCACTGCACCTGTTTCATCAGCTTCAGCCCCCACCAGCTGTATTTCCCAGACTCTGGTTTACAGCGTGTTGCTGAGATCACAGGAATCAGTCCTGATATTAACTCTAGTGGATAAATGAGAGCTGCTGTCCTGGAGGAAGACCGTGGGGGACTGTCTCTCCTTCAGAGTTTCCCAAATGTGCCTCCTATGAGCCACTCCTCACATAACCTGAGTCCGTCTTTTCATAGAAGGCCTTTTGTTTGAGACAATGAGATGACACCAGCCCAAGATAAGTCAATCGAAATCAAATGCTTGCTGGAATGTTTAAAAACAGACTGGAGGTTGGACATAGTTTCTCAATACTTCCTTCTCCCTGTTGTGAACTTGCACGTCATCACCTGCTTCGTGTTTCCAGTTTGGGAGAACGGAGCAAGCAGGGCTCGGGGAAATGCTTGTATCCCCTTAGTAACTGTTTAGACTGGGATGGGATTACAAGCCTATTCAAGCACAGTAGCAGAGGGTGGGTACCCAACAACACTATGCTCCCTCCCCGTCCTCCAAGTACTTGTGATTTATGTTGGGTTTGTTTGCTTCTCTAAATCCTCTTTCCTTTTTAGTTTTGGAGATTATGGTAAATCTTAATTAAAATGAAAAGAGAAAAAAATCTAATGGAGTGACTGTTGAAATTTGACCAACTGATTATCATCAGAGGCAAAGAGACACATGAAGGGAAATGAGATGTTGCAGGTTCTGATTCCAAATGCCCTGAGCAGGTCTGGGAACTATTGTGCATTTTGGTTAAAGAGGCTCAGCCCAGGATAGCAATGGGAGCTCCTTGGGTGTCTTGCTCTGGGTAGTTACAGAATAGTCATGGGGATGTAAAGTATAGCACAGGGAATATAGTCAACGCTGTAATAATTAGGTATGGTGTCAGATGGATACTAGTTTTATCGGGGCAGGGGAGGATCACTTGGTATCCTATATAATAAAAGGGAAATATGCAAATTGACCCTAACAGCAGAACCACTGGGAATGACTGGTCACTATGACACACACTGACCACCAAGGGGCAGACACTCAATGCAGGCGCTGCCGCCTGGTGGTCAGTGTGCTCCCACAGGAGGAGCTCTGCTCAGCCACAAGCCAGGCCGAAGGCTGCCAGCACAGCAGTGGTGGCAGGAGCCTCTCCTGCTTCCTCAGCAGCACTAAGGATGTCCGACTGTAGCTTAGGCCTGCTCCCTGCTGGCAAATGGACATACCTCGAGGGCTCCTGGGCTGCCAGAGAGATATCTGACTGCCAGTTTAGGCCCTATCCCCTGGAGAGCAGGCCTAACCTAGCAGATGGACATCCCCCAAGGGGTCCCAGACTACAAGAGGGCACAGGCCAGGCTGAGGGACAACCCCCCTCCCCTACAAGTGCACAAATTTTTGTGCACCAACCTCTAGTGTTATATAAATGTCTAATTGCTGCAATGTACACCTGAAGCTAATATAATATCGTAGTTAACTGTGCTTGAAATTAAAAACTATTTTTAAAAATTTTAACTGTCTCTCCAGTGATCTCTTGAGATGGAAAGGTAAAATTTGGCAATGGGCATGGTTGTTGCCTTACATCACAACTGTGACATACCAAGGTGGCCCATCCTGAGTGTGTCGGCTTCATCACTTCTCTGTGTGTGTTTGGATCAGGAATGTGAAGGTGTAGTTGGTGGTCCTTACGGTAGAGAGAAGAGGAGATGAGGCGGGAGGATGGGGCCACGTGGCCTGGAGCTAATCCTGTACTTCAATGTTGACCCTGCCTAGGGTGGATTTACTGTGAGGCTGCTAAGACTTACGCTTCAAGGCCCCATAATTGTGTGGATCCCTTCCAAGACCCTGAAGTTGACTTTTAAAATTATTTATTAGTATATATTGTATTGGCTTCAGATCCTGCAAATCTTGGAAACATCCTCTATCTTGGCACTTACTATGACCTGGGGTGAGGTTCTCAACCCTGGAGGGCCTCAGCTTTCCCATCTCAACTATGGGACTAAAATAAGGTGACCAGATTTTAACATTGGTAAAGCGGGACACCATTGACCGCTTGGCTGCCAAAAACTGTATATTCCCTTCCCATTCTCCCGTCGTTCCCTAGCTTGTCGTGCATTCTTTCCAAAAATCGGGACTTTTTTAAAACGCCTCGGGACACGGGACAGATTGTTAGAAATCGGGACTGTCTCGCCAAAAGCGGGACGTCCGGTCACCTTAGACTAAAAACCTCTAAGGCTCGCACAGCCACTGTGAGGATTCACTCAGATTATGCAGGGACAGTGCCTGGCTCATCATAGGAATGAATGACAGCTGCTGCCACTGCATCACCAAAGGTGACAGTTGCCCTGCTCTCGGGCCCTCACCGCACACCCTCGGTCAGTGTGTTCCTGAAAAACCCAAGGCATGGCAGAGAATGGGAGATTCTGAGAAGCACCAATGTGAAGCCCGATCCCTGAAAAGGAAATAATCAGCCAGAGCAGATGTTCTGCTTCTGCCTATTTAATGTAGAACCACCGCCCTGATCCTGTGCCCCCTGGGGACCCTTTTCAGCGACAAGCCGTGCTGAGAGGCACCGCCAGAGGGAATAGACCCGTAGGCCTGTGTGCTAACACGCTGCCTATTATCAGATAACAAGTGCCAGCGCCAATGCATTGCCTGCCAAGCCTTTTCCGTCCTACCTGCCAACTCACTGCTCTGACCCTGGCTCAGTCTGGCATCCGTGGAACCTAATTATCTCTTTCGCCGATGGCACCCAGGCCATGGAACCGTTGGTGTTGAACTCTCTGCTCTGGTGAGAGTGGGGGATAGAAAGGAAATCAGAGTAACCGGGATGTTGATTCCCTCAGTGTTTGCATGTAAAGCCCTCTCTCCAAAAACTTCTTCTGCATAGCAGAATGGGTTACCCTCAGACCGCAGCAAACAAGCCTGAGGACAGGGGACCCCGAGACTCAGAACCACTAATATCCCAGGCACTTGATGGATACCCAGTCCTTTAACTGCTTCTTCCTCTCTCCACCCCTTCCCATAAAGATTTATTCTGTACCACACACAAACGGCACTGGGTAAAATATGAGATGAGGAAACAAGGGGGAAGAGTTCATAAATATTCTCAGCCATATGCAAACAATCTCAAATTTATTTTTCTGTTTTTTAAGGAGGGAAAAAATATCCACCCATTCCATGATCACTTCCAGATTCATTGAGGTTGATATTACATAAGACCCAATATTGTTTTCTCGTCATAGAGAAATAATGACTTGGGAATGGCAATTTGAGCTAAGAAAATAGTATACTCTTACCAGGGCATGGAGGCTGAATGGGGACCCAGGAGCCAAGACTCCAGCTCGGCCTCCAACAGGCTCTTGCGAGCACAGCTCAGCCCTGGGTCGCTGCTCGAGCTCTGTGCACCTCAGCGCTGACCAGCGCACGGCCATACAGACCCCTCGCTCACATTCCCGCGGAGCAGAGCAGATGCCAAAGTTGCACCTTGAAAGACAGGTGTGTCTCTGGGGGCCCAGGGTGCTGTGCTCAGTTTCCCTGGCTTGTGAACTTGGGAGAGATAAAAACCAAGGGTTCCCTCTGACAACACCTGCAGGCTGGATGGGGGTCTATTCAACTCGCCATGGAAGAGACCGCAGCTCTGGGGGGCTGGTCCCAGGCCCAGTACCCTACGCCCCACTGGGTTCCTCTCCTCGCTCTAGTCCTGCATGAACACACTGACGGACTTCTGAGGTGGCCCACTGGGATGCTTACGCCATCTAGCATTTACATACGCAGTGAAGCTACTGAGATGTGCCTTCGTATTCATCTCCGTGTCACAAAGAAACGGGTCTCGGACTTATCCCAGGCTCACACGTGCAAGCAAACTGTTCAAACCACTCCTGGCGTACAAAGAAAAAGTACCTGCCTGTTTTTAACTGTGTGGTTTTCTGACAAGCTCACCGCCCTTGGGTGGTGGGAAAACAACTTCAGTGTAGTGTCGGATGGATTATAATTGAGTCTGATATAATAAAAGAATGGTCCCTCCAGAGAATTCCCAGTTGCTTTTGCATGAAAATGCTGATTCTTGGACAGTCTCCTTGTCTGCTCTGCTCCCTGAGTCCTGGGGGTGGGTGGGGAGGAGTCTCCTGTGGCCTCATGGCACCCTGGAGGTAGGAGTCCTGGGATGCACGGGGTAGAAGGTCTGGGAAGGTAACACAAGTCCTGCATCTCTTCCTAGCTATGCTGAGCCTCTACTTCCTCCCAGAGTAACCTCGGGGTGTTGCCCCTAGGGCGTGGACAGAGGTGGGCTGCTGGCTTCCCTCCAAAACCCTGAAAGGACACTGAATGAAGTGCCCCATGGGGCTTCATGGGCATGTCTCTAGTCCCTTGGCGCCCTTGCCTGCCTCCTCTCCTTCATCCCCAAGCCCCCTGGCAAGAAGGGGTGGCTTTTCCTGTCCACGTTCCTATGTCAACCACAGAGCAGTTAGCCTCCCTGTGAGCTGAGCCCTCCAGGCCTGGTCCTTAATGTGCTAAAATTAAGAACTAAAGAAAATTTCAGACAATAGCTTGGCTTGCAAAGCTACTGTCTTGCTGCAAATGCTATTTTGAATATCAGAAGCTAAATATTGAATTTCTTTTTTCTTTCTTGGAATTCCTTTAAAGAAACCCTCATCTCTCGTGGGGCCGATGGATGCCTAGGGCAGATTAGAATCAGGAACTCAGAGAGGCAAAGAGAAAATATTTTAAAAATAGCAACCCTACCCTATGTGTTAGGAGAAAAATCAGGATTTAAAACAGGCTGTTGGATTCCAAAATGTAAACTTCTTCCAGTCTGCAAGGTATCGCGGGCTGCCAAGGACCACCCCATGGCTCTCTGGCGGCCATCTTCTCTCCCACTCACCCATTCCTCTGACAAGAATGCGGCCCTCGTAACATCACTCTCTATGCCCTGCTTTCCAGATAATTTTTTAAAATACATTTTTAAATTGATTTCGGAGAGAGGAAGGGAGAAGGAGAGAGATGAGAGAGAAACACAAAGCCCACTGCCTGAGCATGCGCCTTGACCAGACATCAAACCGGCAACCTCCTGGTGCACAGGATGATGCTCAACCAACGGAGCCACCGCAGCCGGGAACTCCCAGCTCATTTGTTTGATAACAAGTTTGTGTTCTGCTATGAATCCCTTGATGCCAGGAGCGCTCGGTGCTCTCAGGGACCGTATCTGGGTCTACAAGGAAAGAGGCTACCAGGATCCTTCACATCGTTTCTCAGCAGCAAATACCAACTCTCAGCTCGGCCTGTACTTGGATCCATGATGTCACATTGTCTGTGTGACAGCACGACACGTAGGTGAAAAGTGAGACAGGCAGTTGGGTTTTGCCTATGGAGAAAGAATTGCCTCGATACGGAGAAATACCCGGAGGACTGAATGAAATTTTCACTTTCCATCTTCTCTTTTGAAATCATGTCGACATAACCAAAGGATAAAAAAAGCAGAGTGGTGGTTCAAGGGAGATAATAGCAAATACTTCTCCTGCCATCTTACATTCTTGGGGAGAAAATACGAAGATGACCATACCTGGTGTGACCATATTGACGGTTGATCATTTCAAGCATGAATGATAATGTCATGGGGGGGAGGATGAAATAAGAATTTAATGTCACCTCTCCCTCACCTTTAGAAACTGAGGTCAAGGTGACCAGGGCCAAGGGGGCAGGGGAGAGGCAGGGCTGGAGCAGCAGCAACGCCTGGGAGCGTTATGCGAGGCGCCAAGAGGAGATGCAGGCCTGGCAGGCAGAGAGGCAGACGCTGCTGTTCTGAGGCGAGGCACAGATGTGCTAAGGGAAGTGTGAGGACAGCTGGCTTGGTGGTGGACAGTGTAATTCCCTGCCCCCAAGAAACTTAGATCCCCATTCATCTTTCCAGTTTGGGGAATTGAAGTCATGTAGCTTTTCTTCCCTGGAAAAGTCCTTAAAGACAGGGTATGGTGGCCCGTTACAGCTGGTTATGTGACAATGACCACACAGAGGCAAACTTGCCAACCAGGCAGAAACCGGGGGTCACGCCCTCTGATCCACAGTGACCCTTGTAGAACAGAGCAGGTAGGGGGTGGCTGATCCCCATGGTCCCTTAAGACAGTATCTGTGCCCATCCTTACAACACGCTGAGGCAGAAGTAAAAGCAGGGTTGTAGAAGGCAGGGCTTTCTTTCAGGTCTGCTTGGCCCTCCTCTGCTAAGTGCCTGGGCCTGCTGGCTATGTGAGCATGTCACTATCACCAAGGAAGGGCCAGAGAGAGCTTGGGTGGGGGTGTCAGGTAGGCCTAAACCAGACTTCTCTGAGAGTTCTTGTGCTAACAGACATGGTAGCAGAGTGGTGCCATTTGACATCCAAGAGACCTGGATGTGAATCCTGCCTCTCGTGAAGGCTGTTTGCAGTTATTACTGAAGCACCCTGGTCACAGTCTGGTGCACAGTGGGACCTCACAGGGGGTGGGGCCTTCTGTATGGCAGTAGAACTTAAGTTGGTGAAAGGATGGGAAGGAAGAGGAGAGTGAGTGAACGTCTAAGAGCAAGCGATTAGCTCAAGGCAGAAGTCGTCTAAAGGGAGCTTGTCTGAGCTTCCCAGAGCTCCCCGGGTGCAAGGAGGATCCTGCAGCTGAGAGGATGGAGCTCGCTCTTGCATTTCGCAATAAGCCCAGGGTCCCGAGTTCTCCTGGAATCTCCTCTTTGGGTTTGGCCTTGTTCTCTCCAGGCACTGGACTTGGCCTCATGGCCCAAGAGAGGATCTGGTCTAATGGACGCGGGCCGTGACAGACCCAGGGGCTCCCACGGGAAAGCAATCCTGGCTCTCCGTTTCTAGGCACGAGTGCAAGCAGGAAAGGTGGGGAGACAAAGAGTGGCTTATGAGAAAGCAAATTGCAACGGCAGCTTCCACTGCTCCCTCGTGCTGCGTCAGACGGGCTGGAGAGGCATGGGCAGCTTAGGCTGCTGTGGCTGTGCTTGTCTGTTCTGGGAGGGATTTTGGCCTTGAATGGGAGGGTGAATTAAATGACAAACTCCTATGGCTCTTTCCAGTAAGCGATTCTTTACTCCCAAGGTAGGATCCAGGTCTTACAACTCTGGTGGATTGAGATACAGGCCCTTGCTGGATGCCCCATTCCCCTTTGGCAGAGAGAATCAAGGAGTGCATGAGACACTGATATATTTCTGGGAAATTCAGGGATTTCTAGAGGAAGAGACACATCTCTGTGCAGCTTGAGCATATCGCTTCTCTCCACCTCCAAGCCCTACAGGGGATCCTTGTCAAGAATCGAAGTTTTTTACCCAGCTCCACAAATCAACCTGAGATCTGCTCTATGTTCAGAAATACTGTTCCCAATAACAACAACAAAACATGGGTTTAAAGGCAAGTCTTCGGCTGCGCTGAAAACGCCAGCGTGGTAAAGAATTTAAGGTGACTTCAGTGTGCCCTTCGTAGGACTTTTTTACAAGCGTGAATGGAGATATGGACAGTATAGGCGATTCCAGATTCACCTGAGGTTCTGGATCTCCTAAAAAGCCATAGTAAATTTGAAGGCAAAGATAATCACGGAGGTCTTCACACGGAGGGTGTCTGTTGTGCGCACAGCCTGGAGCAGGTAAGCGCCCAGATGTTTATTTACCAACAGGAGGAGGAGGAGCGACAGAGAGGATCTCTGAATGGAGCCAACCCAGAGAGGAAATGGCAGGAACCCACTTGCTGCTGAGCCACAAGAGAATGTGTTCCCTGTCAGGGAGCCCGCCCGGGCTTTAGCGATGGGGCGGTGGCGACCCCTGCTGGTCGGCTTAAAAAAGAACTCCTCTGCGTCTTTCACGGGGAACATGTATGTGTGTTTTCTATTAGGCTTTCCAGAAACTCATAAATGGTTGTAAAACCCATTGTGCTAATAGAAAGAACGACATAAATGCTGACTGAAGCTATTAGTGCTGGTTGTAGTTTATGCAGCAGACTGCATAAGGCTGAAAACTGTGAGTTTTTTATGGTGACTTTATAACAGGTTATTTTTAAGTATCAGGCCATAGATTAGGTTAAGTGCTGATGTCCAAACATTTGGAATGAGCTGGTCAGGGGAGATTCTAATTTCCTCGGAGGAGGGCCGAGATGAAGGCCGGGGGGGGGTCCCATCTGCCCTAGCGCTTAGGCCTAGAAACTTTTCTTCTCCACCCTCGCTTCCTCCAAACACCCAGGCTGACACAATTTAATCACATTTTGTCTTGCTTCATCCTCAACGGCCCACATCTTTCATACAGGAGCCATTAACAAATTTAAAAACAGCCACCCTGCCACCACAACTGCAAATGTAAATAGCTACTGGTTTTAGTCACCCTGCGACTGTCTTAAGTTTGCTGCCAGCTGCCCATTCTTCCATTGTTAAGCTGGTCTCTATGAAGAGCCTAGTATGTGCCAGGTGTGGCGCACCCTTGTCACTCCCGGAATGCTGAGTCCAATGGGGAAGCTGGGCTGTTGAGCATATTTAGGGAAACACACAGGTAGATGTTCAATTAGTGTCTGTTGGTTTATGACTTGATTTGATCAGTTTCCGAAAGGACCGACCTGCTCTTGCTTTAAAACTCCGCACCACATGCATTTTAAATAATGGATTCTAGTCACTGTGTGAAGAGCACAGACCCTGGGATCAGCCACCGGGCTGGGGTCCTGGCTCTGCCATGTACTGGCTTGGGCAGCTACTTGACCTCGTGTGCCTCCCTTTCCTCAGCTGCAAAATGGAAATCGTAACACGGCATGGCACGTAGGGTTACAGTCAACCATGCCTGCAGAGGGCATAGGATGGGGCCTGGCATACAGTGAGTGGCTCTGAGGTGCAATTCATGACGATGCTGGTATATAAAGAACCAAAGCATACAAAACTGCGAATGCCTTCTTCGGATCGCCAGAAAACAGTCTGCTTGGTGAACACTGCCCTTGGCTCAGCCTCCGCCCCGAGGAAGCCATCGGAGATGAGTGTGCAGTCTCCTCTTGCAGACTCAGCCGGTCCTTCCACTCTGACTGCTGCCGTGACCACAGCCCCACAGAGTGAGGCTACCAGTGCGATGGGCAGCCTGAGAGGGGAGGCTCCGCAGGGGCTGGGGGTGGCTGGCACTTTTGTAGAATTCCCCAGATGTGCCACAATCATACCTGCCACTCCTTTGCTTACAGCAGTTTTCTAGCTGCCCTCACCGGCCTCCATGCAGATTAGTCTGGGGGGAGGAGCTACTATTCGCTGGGTGTTTTAGTTGCACAGCTTTGACTGTGAGTCTTGCATCTTCCAAAGTTTGAAGTAAGAGTGTAGCAGATAAACAGGGCAGTTTTATGGTTTCCAAAAATTTAGGTGGGGGATTTGATCACCCCAAAGGAGAGGCTGGAAGAGTGTCTTCTCTGTTGTTGTTGGCGTGGCTAGATCAGATATTTTCACCAGTTCTTAAAAACCACCATAAGTTAAAAGTGAATTATATGCAAGAATTCTCACACGGAGGAAGTGCCTCTGACCTTGAAGGGTCAGGTTAGGCCCTTGCAACACCTCTGAGGTAATGAGCAGGCAGGACAGGGGCCTGGGGACACGCTTGAGTTATGGTTCCCTCATTCATTTGGCGCATGTTATGGAGCACCTGCTCTGAGCTGGTGCTGCGCCGGGCTCTCGGGACAGTCACGATGAGGATTCCCACATGGAGACTGCTGCCCAGAACGCTCTTCCCAGCCCCTCCTGGACCACCAGCAGCAGCAGAGTTGCCTGGGAGCTCTTGGGTCCCACCAGACCCTCTGCATCAGCGTCCACATTGGAAAGAAACCCCGGGGGGCCTCCAATGTCCCTCCAAATGGGAAAACAGCCTGGACAACAAGGTAAGCAACACGCACTGTTACAGGACAGGTAACTCCCAAACATCCGCGTCTCTCTAGCTTCCGGGGCTGCACAGGCCAAGCTCAGGAGGGGTCCGAGGTGGGTGGGTGCCTTCCTGAAAGGCAGCTCTAGAGCACATTTGAAAAGAAGGTTAGGGGTTCTAGGGCCGAAGTTCTGCGTAGCAACTGTTTTCCCCCAACAAATTATCCTCTCTAAGCGGCTAATACCTTCAGAATACCAGACGGGACTTAACCACTGTTTTCAATTCTTATGTTTTACTGTTATTTCGTTTGCAGCAAAAGAGTGTAACCGGTGAGAGGGAGAGAACATTGCCATCCCGGGAGGCAGTGATGGATCTGACAAGGAAAGTGTACAATTGTCTGAAGTTTTGTTGGGAGGTTCACACACCACCCGGATTTCACATCTTGTCATTGTCAGCCCTGGCTACCAAATATGGGGGAACCCATGCGACATGCCCTTTACCCAGCGCCCTTCTCGGCGGAGCGTCTATGGAGAGGCGGGGAAGCTTTTCCCAAAGCGAGCTTCTCACCACAGAGGAGTCACGAGTGCAGCCCTCCTTACAAACCAGCTACAGTGATGCAAAGTGGACGCCTCCACAGACACTATCATTGCTTCAAGGCAATGCTGGGAGACCATGTCGTGCAACTTCACATTTTTTTTCAAGATTAATGGATACATGACCCTGTTGATTTAAAGAGATATGTAATGCCCCTACTAGTGCACAGAAATTGCAGAAGACATATAAGCTCTTTGTGTGTGTGTGTGTGTGTGTGTGTGTGTGTGTGTGTGTGTGAGAGAGAGAGATATCAGAGAGAGAGAGAGAGAGAGATCAGAGAGATATCAGAGAGAGATATCAGAGAGAGAGAGATATCAGAGAGAGAGAGAGATATGAGAGAGAGAGAGAGAGAGAGAGAGAGAGATACTGAGCTCCCCAGTGTAGATGGCACAAAGACAAGAGGTGTTGGTTGCACAGGATGAGGCAGCCGTAGCCAGAGGTGAAAGAGCATTTAGCTCTTGTTCAGATTAGTCCTTTAAAGTTCCCTTCTTCCCCAGGCCTTGATATGAGGCCAGGCCAGGCCAGGAGAACTGCTTCTGGTCAGACTGTGAGAAATTCCCCCACATGGAATGGTGTTGGTGGTCTCCGCGCGCGTTCCTCCTGCCGGGAGCCCACAGAGCTAACACGCTCCTCCACTAATGAATGCGCCCACCCACACAGGACCCTCCCCACCCCTCCCCGAGCTGCCCCCTTCCACCAGCCACGTGGCCACTGACCGCCTTCCTTATGACCGCCCAAGGATTCATTTCAGGAGCAAACATTTGTTAAATTATAAATTGCCAGCATCTGCCTCAATAATGAGCCAAGTCCAAGACCCTCTGGAGGAATCCCCTGGGCCATCCTGGGAGGTGCCAGCGAGAAGCAGCGCCCCTTCCCCTCCCTCTGGCTCGTGGCCTCAAGGCCCCTCCTTGCAGGAGGGTGTGCATCCTGCGCCAAACCTCGGAGGTGGGTCTCTCCCCGGCCCAGGTTATTTGTTTTTCCTTGTAAGAATGTGAATCAAAGCAAAACTTCCACCCAACAAACAAACAAACAAAACACCCCGAGCTGGCTCTCCGCCCCCTGCTCCAGGGTGGCCGTGGAAGGCAGCCTGAAGGGTTCCTTTGTGACCAGAGGCGCTTTCTGAAAGGAGACGGTGATGGCTGCTTTATGAGGAAGTGGCAAGACCGTTATCCTCACCACCCACCAGGGTGGGCCAAGGACCACCCGGAGCGCCATGGCGATAACCTCCGCCTGAGCCCTTCTCCAGGGTTCCCTGGGCCTTAGTTGGGACCCAGCTGTCTTCCTCCAAAAGAAGGGGTCTGCCCTGTGACAGAGCAGACACAGGGCCCCATTGCCACCTCGCTGACTTCTGCTTCTGGGCAGTGCAATTATGACTCCTGTTCCCACCACTTTTTACAGAGCACGAGGCGGACTGTGCGGTGGGGGCCCTGCCCGGCCCCTTGGAGAGGCCAGGCCTGCAGACTGAGCCCACCCTGTACGGTGGGGTGAGGGCCGGGGGAGGAAGAGGAGAAGGAAATCGGCGCCCTGTGATTGAAGTGGCTTAGAATAATAAATACACACACTCTCTTTTAAACATGGCTCGCCACATCCTGGGGAATCTGGGGAAATGCTCCACCTCGCTGCCCCAACACCCTGCTCCTCCCACAGCCCCAACAGCAGTTTGCTTTCATTCCACGTGGAGAGAAAGCATGAGCCTTTCATAGATGGGGGCTTGTTGGTTCTGGGCTAACAGCCCTCCCGGGCCGCTTTGAATCCTTTCAAACACTTTTCTATTTTAGGTCAAGGAAGTTCGTAAAAGTCAAAGTCGGAAGTGGTGGAAGAGGGAGAGGAAAAGGAGAAAAGATGAGGTTGGGGGCAGTGTGTTATGGGGCAGTCAGTGACCTTGGGTGCGGGGGACAGATGATGGAAGGTGGCCCTGAGCCCCTGAAGCAGACCTGCTCTCTTCTGGGACCCCCAGCCAACGCTTAGGCAGAACTGACTCTCTGACAGGGGTCCTCAAACTTTTTAAACAGGGGGCCAGTTCACTGTCCCTCAGACCATTGGAAGACCAGACTATAGTTTAAAAAAAACGATGAACAAATTCCTAGCACACTGCACATATCTTATTTTAAGCAGGACAGGCAGCGGCGGCAAAAACACCCGGCATGTGGCCCGCGGGCCATAGTTTGAGGATGCCTGCGCCTAGCAGATGCTTGAAAACCCACAGGCCTCCTTATGCGAAGCATGCTTAGCTGTGTCTGGCGCTGATGCCTCCAGCGGCCAGAAGAGGGCAGCACATGCACCTACATTACACTAGAAGCAGGGTTGCCTGTGAGGACTCCTGAAATCAACTAGAGCAGCCTCAATAGCTGTCACATGCTGGTGCCTACTGTGTGCCAGGGGACTGTCCTTCGTGCTCTAATGCGTTCATTCATTTAAGTAACGTGACAATGCCACAAGAAAGAGCCCTGTCATAATCTCCACTTCGGAGATGAGAAGGTGTAGCCATGAAGAGAACTTGCTAGTGTAGCCTGGGGCTGCCTAACACAGAGCTCAGCAGATTACAGTCGGGGCTCAAATCCACCCACTGCCTGTTTTGGCACAGCCCTCAAGCTAAGTATGTTTCTGTTTTTTCACATTTTTGGACGGTTGGGAAAAGTCAAAAGAAGAAAACTGTTTCCTGACACCTGAAAATGATGTGAGATTCAAATGTCAGTGTCCATAAATGAAGTTTTCTTGGAACACCTGCATTCATTGTTTACAGTTCCAGCAGCAGAGCCCAGCAGTTGTGACAGCCTGCAGGGTCTGCAAAGTCCAAAATATTTACAATCTGACCCTTTACAGAAAAAGTGCCCGCCCCTGATCTCAGAGGTAAGTGCTACCTCCCGGCAGGAGACATAGCAGACCTGACAGGTCACTGGGCATGGAGCTGGGACAGCCAGCCCAGAGGCAGGAAGGAAGGCCAACCTTAACCCACTTTCTTACCAACAAGGTGGCTCAAGGTCAAGCAGAGGTAGGCTTTGACCTTTCACTGCAGAGCCTCTAGGAAGTGGTAGAATTTTCAATTCAGAAAGGGCTATGGGAATCAACTACCATATTCCATCAAGACTAAGATGCACATTTTTTATCAGATTTAACATCTCTGAAAGCAAATATTCTAGTTTAAGTGAAAGAATTTCATTTAAACAACAGTGTCTTACAATAAGTCACACCTTAGAGGAGGAAGGTCCAGACTCCTTCATACCCCCCCATGGATGAGACACTCACTTCTTTAGTTGACGACAGATCATATATAATAAAAGGGTAATATGCAAATTGACCCTAACAGCAGAACCACTGGGAATGACTGGTCACTATGACACACACTGACCATCAAAGGGGTAGATGCTCAATGCAGAAGCTGCCCCTGGTGGTCAGTGCACTCTCACAGGGGGAGTTCTGCTCAGCCACAAGCCAGGCTGACTGACAGCTGCCAGTACAGTGGTCCTGGTAGGAGCCTCTCCCACCTCCTCAGCAGCACTAAGGATGTCCAACTGCAGCATAGGCCTGCTCCCCGCTGGCAAGTGGACATCCCCCAAGGGCTCTCAGGATGCCAGAGGGATGTCTGACTGCCAGCTTAGGCCCGATTCCTTGGGAAGCAGGCCTAAGCCAGCAGGTAGACATCCACCGAGGGTTCCCAGACTGCGAGAGGGACCCTCCTAAGTGCACAAATTTTTGTGCACTGGGCCTCTAGTTTCATTATAAACTTCGTAGCATTGACCTGAAGTCTGTGAGCCTCCATTTTCTTTACATCAAATGGGGGTGGTCTTAGTTTTACATAGTTACGTCAAGGGTCTTACAGATTGGATTCCGAGTGAGGGGTACATGCTGGAGGGAGCACTTTGACCACTGGTGTGGGAGAGAGAAGCAGAGCAAGCTGCAGGAGCCTCGGTCTGTAGGGATGGTTCCCCAGGCTGCCAGGTGGGAAGTAGGCATGAGCTTGTGTGGACACACACCACTGAGAATATAGCAGGGAAAGAAAGACTGCAGTGCCACAGACAGATTCGTGTTCCATCAGCTTCGGCAGGGGCACCTTGCAGCAGAGAGAAACCAGGAGCTACTTGAACAGTGGGGCCTGAGTGGAGGAAGGAGGCCAGGCCAAGCCCTCGGCTGGTTTGGGTGTCCTTCCTTTCCCCTGAGCTCTGGGAGATGGTGCAGGGACACCGTGCCTGATCCTGTGATAACAACCACATGGAACCCTTCAATCGCATGTCAAGAATGATTTCCATTAAGCATGATCGTCCCCTGCCCTGGCTGGTATGGCTCAGTTGGTTGGGTGTCATTCTGTGCACTCAAAGGTCGCCAGTTCAATTCCGTCAGAGCTCATGCCAAGGTTGCGGGTTCCAGGTTCAGTTGGGGTGCGCACTGGAGGCAACCACTTGATGTTTCTCTTTCACATCCATGTTTCTCTCTTCCTTCCTCTCTCTCTAAAAATCAATACAAACATTTTTAAAAACCCTCCACAGTTTGGCTCAGTGTAGAGCATCGGTCTGTGGACTGGCGGGTCCTGGGTATGATTCTGGTCAAGGGCACATACCTCAGTTGCAGGCTGGATCTCCAGCCCCGGTCAGGGTACATGCGGGAGGCAACCAATCCATGCATCTCTCTCACATGGATGTTTCTCTCTCTCTTTCTTGCCCCCTTCCACTCTCTCTAAAAATCCGTGGGGAAATATCCGTGGTTGAGGATTAACAACATTTGAGAAAATATAAAAAGAATGCTTGTCCCATGATGGGATGAGCTCATTGAGGTTTCTAGAGGACTCCGTTAGTCTCCTTCAGAATATGTGGCTGTGGCTGTCAATTTTCTCAGAATAGACCCAGCGAGCATCCTGCTTGCTTCTGGCTCCCGGGGAGTGAAGTTACTGACCAGGGCTTTAGGGAAGAGGAAACCTTGTTTGGAAACTGCTTTGTGGTTAATGATGAGTCTTTAGTTCTGGCGGAGGACCTGGGGCGGGAGGCGATGGGGATGTGACACACTCCCCTCCTGCCCGCGGTGGCAGCCACATGGGGTTTGGACTGGGAGGGGTGGGAACAGAAGGCTCAGCCGGACCAGGTGCTTTCCTGTTGGGGACGGGTGTCCTGGATTTTCTGGGACCAGTACCAGTTTCTAATAATTAGATTCATTTTAATGAAGGCAATTTGTTAGACATCTGATTTTCTGGTTGGAAAAGGTAGCCACTACCTTAATAATAAGTGAGTCTGGGACTTGCCCTCTAAGCTTAGCACTGCATCCAGCATGTCCTACGCACTCAGGGAAGGTTTGCAGGAAGTCAGAAGTTTACAAGGACAAACACTTCAGGAGGCGTATGTTGAGAGATGGCAGTGTCTTCCCTCAGTGGGCAGATGCACATCTTTGCAAATGCTGCAGAGGGCCCCGTCGGTCATAATACAAAGGGTCAGGCACAGGCAGGCTGCTCTGAATCTTGGAAATGACAAAGAGGAGCAGGAAAGGTGGCGACATGGGCCTCAGGCTG
>PVJC01009590.1:0-45551 GCA_004026665.1 Murina feae | reverse complement strand
CCTCAGATGCGGCTGGGGGCAGGTCCCCAGTGGTCACACACACACACTCATACACACACAAGGTGCCTGGCAGACTGGGGCCATCATAGGACATCCACTGAGGGGGTCCCAGACTGTGAGAGGGCACAGGCCGGGCTGAAGGACTCCCTCCACCCCGAGTGCACAAATTTTTGTGCACCGGGCCCCTAGTATATATATATATATATATATATATATATATATATATATATATATATATAGTTTCAAATTGAAGATATTTCAAATATTTTCATCATACAAATGGATAGAAAATGTGTTATCTATTCATAGAATATTGCTCAGCATTTAAAAAGAAGAAACTACTGATTCATGCGATTAAGTGAATGATTCTTTAAAGCATCATACTGAGCAGAACAATCCAGAGTATATATGGTGTTATTTTATTTACATGAAAAGCTAGAATAAACAAAACTACTCTATAGTGAGAAAGCAGATCAGTGATTTTGAGGTGGAAGAATTGAGTGCAAAGAATCTTGAGGGCACTTGTTGGGATGATGTAAATATTTTGTATCTTGATGGGCAAGTGGTTACATGGGATTTTTTATTTGTCAAATCTCACACTTCAAGTGGTTGTACACTTAAAGTACTGTACATCTGAGGTGGCTATAACATCATATTTAAATTATGCCCTAATAAATTGGATTTAGAAGTTAAGTTTAAAATGACCAACATTGACATAAGAAGTGATAAACCTGAAATGATGAGTAATCATAAAAAAACACCTTACTTTTAAAATAGGCACTAAACATAAAAATTTTTATTACAATTCCTAATAAACACTCAGTGATCAAGTAACTCCTATATTACATAAAATTTCAAGATCATATAAAAAGACATAAAACTTACCAACTTATTTTATGAGCCTAATAAAATCCTGATATCAAAATTAACAAAAATTAGATAACGGAAAAAGAAAAAAATAGGTCAACTTATTTTATGAATGTAAGTAGAATAATAATGAACAAAACTTCAAAACATTAAATCAAGCCGTTTAATAATACTAACATGAATAATTAGGATTAGTCACAGAAATGCAAGGATTGTTCACACCAGAAAAATATATTTAAATATACTTACTCCATTAAGCAATTTTTAAAAATAAATTATATGAAAGTATAATTGAAAAGCATTTGATAAAATTTAGCACAGTTTTTAGAAATTATTTTAGCCAGCTCCCCCTTAATTTATGAGATATTGTAATAAGACAAATAAAAGTTAAAAGATGTTTGGCTGTAAATAAGAGACATGACTTTTATTAATTGCAGATGTTATTGTTATTTACATCTATAAATTTAAGGAAGCCAAGCATGAAAATTTATTAGAACTAATAAAAAAGTTTAGTAAGTTAGTGTGGTATGTGATTAATAAATAAAAATCACAGTTTTCCTGTAACTAACACAACAAAAACAATTTAGAATAAAAATATTGCATTAAAATCTAACCCCTAAATAATATCTAGAATCACTAGAATTAACCTAGAAGAAAATATGTGAGAACCATCTGAAGAAAATTATAGAATTTTAGTAGGGGATATTTAAGCAGAACTAACTAAACAGGGAGGCACTTGTTCAATTTTTTAAAGCTATTAATTATCACTAAATTAATTAATCTATGAATTTAAAGTTTACTTTGAAGAAATGTTTCATAAAATGCTAGAAAATGTTTTGAATAGGATGCATAAGATTAAAATTTCCTGCCATATTAGGAGAGAGAGAGAGAGTAAGAGAGAGAAACAAAGAGAGAGATGAAAATCTGGTCAGTTACCTAATCATCCTCATTTTTCTCTTACTGAGGTTATCCTCTTCTTTATTCAAGGCAATGTGCTTAGAAAATAAAACACATTTCTCAATCTATTTTTCAGTTAGAAACAGTCGTATATTTCTGTTCATACTAATACTAGGAGCCATGTGCACAAAATTCTGTGCACTCGGGAGGTCCCTCAGCCCAACCTGTGCCCTCTCGCAGACTGGGACCCCTCTGGGGATGTCCACCTGCTGGCGTGCCTGGTCAGCCTGGGTGAGGGGCTGATGGCTGTTTGCAGGCTGGCCAAGTTCCCCAGTGGGATCCCTCACCCCATTGGGGTGTGGCCAGCCTGGGTGATAGACTGAGGGCTGTTTTCTGGCTTTCAGGCTGCCCACAGCTCCCATTGACTCAACGTCCCAGCAAGGCTGGCTGGAAGCAGGTTCCTGGGGTTTATTTATCTTCTATAATTGATACACAGTTCCTTTAAGCCGAGGCCTAGGCAGGTAATGAAGTCTCCTATCTGCTTCAGCTAGTGGCTTCTATAATTGAAAGAATGTTGCCTTAGTAGTCGCAGGCAGGACTTCTGTTTGCTTCAGCTCAGAGGCTTCTATAATTGAGACAATGTTGCAAATATGTTGTTGCCTGGAGCCGAGAGAAGCCGAGCTGGCCGGCAAACAATTTTACTCCTGCTGCAATGGAAGCTGCCTATTTATTTCAGCTCCGTGACTGCTGGCCTCCATCTTGGCTGGTTAATTTGCATACAGTCGCTCTGATTGGCTGGTGGGCGTGGCTTAGGCATCCCGAAGAAATGGTCAATTTCAATATTATGCTTTTATTAGATTAGATCATTGGACAGGGCTTCCGAGAAAGCCCTTTTAGAGAAGGCATGCTCAGCTCCCATACATGTCTTGTGCTCTTTGCCTTTCTTCTTATTCTTTCCTGGGAGACAAACATAAAGCTGGAGGCGAAGCAGTCACCCTGCAACCATGAAGTAGTGACGTGAGGATGAAAACCATACTCAAGATAGGTAAGCAAAATGTGAGATGCCTCTATTCCTGATGTCAGCAAGGGGTATATCAACCAAGGCACTCTCTAATATTTCAGCTTCCCATTAGGTGAAATGATAGACTTCTCATTTCATTGAGCTACTGTTGAACGTTTACTGTTATTCTGTGACACAAAGAATGACACAGTTCCTAACTGTAAAGTGCTTTAAAGCTATCTATAATAATAAAAGTGTAATATGCTAATTAGACTGGATGTCTTTCCTGACAATCTGGATGAAGTAGGAGCTGTGAGGGAAGCCTGGGTTCTGGGTGCCAGAGGTAAGTCGGTGCCGGCAGCTGGGTTAAGGAAGACCTACTTTTGCACAAATTTCATGCATTGGGACTCTAGTAGCAAATAAAATACTGTGAATTGCATTAAAGCTACAGTAGGTATATGAGTGAACAGTCTAGAATTTACATTCATAAATATGTAGGTATAATATATATAGCATTAGTCGCTGATAAAGTAGGCATTTAAAATCAGTATCATGTGTGGGGCAGCTTATTTAAAGCAGCCAACAGATGAAGAAGAATTTCACCAGGGCACACCTGACCTTCTTTGGAAGTGTTCTCTTATCCTGACAGCCAGCCCCTTTCCATCAGCATGGTCCCACAGTGTTCTCCCTTTTTGGACCATGGTTATTCTCTGTACCCTCTACCTTTCATGTCGCAGATCAGCCCCAGCTCATTGCCCTCCATTACTGAATTTGCTTATTCTCGGTTTCCATCATTATCTGCCCATGCTGGTCTTTGTCCTGCCCTGCCTCCAACTGGTGCCACACGATCCAACATGGGACCTTTCACAATTGGTAAGTTCTTGCTGATTGACTCCTTAACACAAAAGTCAATTCTATCCTCCACACTTTTTTTCTGCCACCCATTTATGTTGATTGATTAGGTCAGAAAGCCCAAGCTTTTCATTTAGTTCTTCTTAACACTCTTGTCATTTAAGTCCATTAGTATTTGAATAGTGAATTTTAAAATACTATATTAAATTTTATTGCTTTTTGACAAAGGCAGTTCAAGAATAATTTCTGAATGTCTTATCGAAACCATAAAATGTCAGAGTTACAAGGGCCCTTAGAGATCAGCTGTGATTACCTCTTATTTAACAGATGGGGAAACTGCAGCCCAGAGTGGGGAGTGATTGCCCATTGCTGCACATCTCACCAGGGAAGATGCTGAAGATAAAGCCCTAGAACTTTCTTGATTTTCAACTTCATCATCAGCTTTTGGGGTTTTCTTCATTGCTATTGGAGGGAGCACCCTGATTTATTTTCCTGTTATCATTAGGGGATTACTGTTCTTCACTGCCTAGAGCAAATGTGCTAATAAAGAATAATTCCAGCCCTAGTCAGTTTGGCTCAGTGGTAGAGTGTTGGCCTGTGGGCTGAAGGGTCCCTGGTTTGATTGTGATCAAAGGCACATGCCTGGGTTATGGGCTCCATCTCCAGTAGGGGGCTTACAGGAGGCAACCAATCAATTATTCTCTCTCATCACTGGTGTTTCTGTCTCTCTCCCTTCCTCTCTGAAATCAATAATAATAATTATAAAGAATAATTCTAGTTTCTTCCTCCATCCTGTCACTTGCTCTCCTCAGGACATGAGGAATGATTTATGTAATTGGAGAAGTGGCAACAACCTGACAACTCTGTTAACTAGAAGCAGTCATTGGAATGGCATTTCAGCAGTGCTGGCCCATCTCTCTCTCATTTTTGTGAGCCTCATAGCCATATACATAATGGGCTCCGTGCTTCTAGTCTCCATGCTGGCAAGGGGTTAGAGACTGGGCTTGGCTTCATCACTGCCAGCTACAGGTAGGTCAGAAAGCCAGCCTCATGTGGCTTCTTGTTTGTGTGCTCAGTGTGGAGGCAGGAGATCATATTTTTCTATTCAACTTCTTTAGGATTAGAACTGTATTTTAATGCCTATTTTATTCCTTGTCTCTGTTCACAAAAGACTAAAAGCCTGAATGGGAAAAAAAGTGATGGATTAGATTTGCCCTAATAGGTAATATTTGCTTCTGTGTTTTGAGTACATTGACATCAGGTTAAATATGAATTTCAGATCCAGGTGCCAGAAAGGGAGATTACAATAAGTTGAATCACCTGATCAATCATGACAGCATTCTAAAATGTAAGCCTGGATATGTATATACCACTGTATATTCACATACATGTGAATATGTATATGTATTAGAGGCTCAATGCATGAAATTTGTGCAAGAGTGGGTGTTATAGTGTGGTCCCGCATGGTCATCCGGATGGTCACCTGGATGGTCATTCCACTGCTCGGCCACTTGGTTGATTTGCATATTATGCTTTTATTATATAGGATTCTACCTGAAGTGTTTCTAAGGATTCCCATCAAAGCCCTAGTGTATTTCAAATAGGTATGAATCCCTGGGAAATGTATAAAATGGCACCAAGAGACAATAAGGGCATGTTACAATATCTATTTACATTTTTATAATAAGCCTTCTAATTTTTTTTATATTTTACTAGAGGCCCAGTGCATGACATTTGTGCACTGGGAGTGGGGTCCCTCAGCCTGGCCTATGCCCCCTCTGGCAGTCTGGAAATACTTCTCAGCCATAAAAAGAAAGAAATCTTACCTTTTGTGACAGCATGGATGAACCTGGAAAGTATTACACTAAGTGAAATAAGCCAGTCAGAGAAAGGCATATGATTTCATGTAAATGTAGAATCTATTGAACAAAGTAAACTAACAAAGAAAATAGAAATAGACCATAGATAGATACAGGAACAGAATGACAGCTGTCAGAGGGGAGGTTGGGCTGGGGGGGCTGTGTGAAAAAGGTGAAGGGATTAGGCAAACAAAATAACACTCACAGACACAGACACCAATATGGTGAATAGCGGAAGGAAAGGTGTGTGGGGAGAAATAGAAGAGGGTAAAGGGTAGTTAATGTCTTGCCTTGGGGAGATGAACATATAATACAATATATTATAGAATTTTACACCTGAAACCTATACAATTTCATTAACCAATATCACCCCAATAAGTTCAGTAAAAAATAAAAAATAGAAATAAATTACATTTTTCTTTCTTATTCTAAATAAGTAAATAAATAAATATTTAAAACCAAATAAGTTTTACATTTGAAAACATTGCCCTGAGGGTACATTTCTTCATTAATTCTCCCCCTGTTTTAGAGAAAAGAAAACTGTGAACCAAGAGTAAATTATATGGCCTTGTAAACTGTGAACTGCAAACTTGTGAAGTGAGGGTAAATTAATTGTGACCAGAACATGGTCCCAACCCAGCCGTGAATTGGTCTCATAATAACTGAGGGGAGACAGAGGAGGAGAATGTGTTACACTGAGCCCAATCTTTCTACTTCACTTCTGGGGGACTGACAGCAACACAGCCTTCCTAATGCAGCTGGCTAGGCTGGGATCTTGTCCAAATGTTGGAAGGTGACTTTGGTTCTCAGGTGTTTGGCTTATAATATAGGGAGGAGGGTTGATACAGGCAACAGCGGGCTCCTTTGACATTGCCTTACAGCACATGACCCAGCCTCTGTCTAACTTTGGCACTTTACCCAAGAAATGTTTCCTCCTAACCTCATATCCAGAATCACTTTTGTTCCAGAGAAAAAGCAATGCTCTACATGCTCACATGGTTGCTGTCTGTGACTAAAAAGACAAGTGTGAAAGGCAAATGGATCCTTGGTGACATTACTGTTAGTTTCTTGGTCATAGACAGTGGATGGTATCAGATTATATGTGGTTTCATTGGCATTTTCTGAGCCTGATCGGTAGCAGTGATCCTGGCAGGTGAGTAACTGTGAACATTCACACAGTGTGCAGAAAAAGAAGATCTCTTGAAGCAAATAAAGGAACTTCAATTTTAGCCATTCTTAATTAGGACATATGCTAGCTGATTTGAATGCATTTACTATATATATTTATTATGTTCCTACTGTACTGTATGCATACACATAGGAAAGTGTGTGTAGTTTCAGAACAGGATGTTTAACAGAAACCTAAGTGAAGTGAGCATGTGGAAATTCCAGGACTGGGTACCAGGCAGAGGTAAGCGTAAAGACTCTGAGATAAGAGCATCTTAGTGTGTTCTAAGAGTAGCAAGTTCATTGTAACCAGACACAGAGAGTAAAGAACACATTGAGAGGTGCTGAGGTCCAACAGGAGGCCAGAAGTCCAAGATCAAGGTGATGGGAGGGTTAGTTTCTTTTGAGGTATCTCGCCTTGGCTTGTAAACAGTAGGTCTTCTCTCAGTGTGTGTGTCTGTATTTTAAACTCCTCTTCTCTTAAGGATGCCTGTCACATTGAATTAGAGCTCGCCTTAGTGACATCATTCTGACTTAATTACCTCTTCAAAGAGGTTCTGGGGGTTAAGACCTTAACATATGATGGTGGAGAGGGGGCACGACGCATCCCATACCACCTGTGTAGGAAGCTTTTCACACGGCTGTTTCTCTCTGACCTTCCATTTTGGAAAATGGGTGCAGCTCCAAGAGCATAGTGAGTAAAACACAGAATTTGAGTTAGATAGCCCATGTTTTGACTGATTACCAGTTGGACACTGTAATGGATGGAGATTTGGAAAGAGCACTAACTATACTTCTCATCAAATTCTAAGCTCAGGAACTTAGTCACAATTTTATGAATGGATTAATTTAAAAAAAGCTTCTAATTATCTTGACATACATTTCTGAAGCAATTCATATTTTAAACTTATATGTCAGGAATCCTTATTTCTTTCAATTAGGCTAACAAAAACTTTTCTTTTGAGTTGGGAAAAATATCAAATTCAAGCAGCCAGATTCTTCCTTTTGCCCTGAGAAGTTCTGAAGAAGAAAGTAGGTCAGCGTAGACCAAGGCAATATTTTCAACTTGACAAATCGGTCTCTGTGTTCTTTGGCTGTACTCAATACCAGGAATTTAAGAACAGTGCGCAAAGGGGGATGATAATAATTGGCCTGTGTCAAGTTTGGGGCTTGGCTTAATTCTGTCTCATATTTAAAAGGTGACACTGGCAAAGCAGGGTATCTTTCAAGGCTGGTTGACTAAAATAGGGAAGGGCTCGAAACCAGGAGACATTCAGAGTGGCGGAGAAAATTTAAAATGTTTCACCTGTTTAAAAAAAAAGAGGTTGAGTGGGCAAAAAAGTCAAATGAACTCTTTTCACATATTCAAAAGAAATGGCAGTTCTAAAACAGTGCATGAAATTAACAGAGAGCAGACTTCAGTCCACAAGGAAAAGTCTCCTAAGTGAGCTGCTCAACAGTGCTTCCAAAGGTAGGAAGAGGGTAATGATGGATGCTTATGGTGCTCTTCATATTTTTCTGCATTTTTAAGTTGTTTTGTTGGTTTGGTTTTTTTTTTTTTTGGTCTCTAAAGAATTCATAATCAGAGAAGAAAGCAAATACATGCTATACTGTAAAGAGTAAAGAGAACTGAGGAAAATTCAGCTCTGGGTTAAAGGTTAAAGAGATAATCTGAAGGTTTCCATTTAACTCTGAATTTCTGTCATTCCATGAATGGATCCAAGCTTTCTTGACTTAAACCACTCTGTGTTGCTTCCATTTTGAGCCAGAACATGTACCCATCTCTGAGTGTCCAGTTTGTCTGCACCACTGAACAGTAATGCTGACAAAGAAGAGAAACAGAGCTCATTTCTTGAGCCAAGGATACTGCATTTGTTTTTCCCTTCCCCAAATATGCAGACAGTTTATTTAGAGAATGCAATGGTTCAGCTCTTTATATATCTCACTAGTGGCCTGGAGCACAAAATTTGTGCACATGAAAAGGGAATTAATTAGAGGAAATATTTTAATATTGCTATTTGGCCTTTTTGTGTAATAGAAATGTCAGAGATGAAAGAAAATTAGTAAAATGTATATGAAAATCTCTCTCCTGTCAGAGTCTGGGGTGTGCCGCAGGACCCAGAGTCAAGTCCCTGCCCACCTGAGTGCACCTTAAAATTGCAGGAGACCCAACCCCAGCCAGCCCCACCCCCGTCAAGCCTCACAGGGTGGAGGGTATAGCCTCAGGTCCCCCATCAAGTCCTGCTGGGTGGGGGGCGCGGCCTCAGGCCCCCCAGCCCGGCCTCAGGTCCTCCGGCCCCAGTGCAAGTGTACAAGGGCACTACGACCATTTGCTTCTTAGCTCTTCATTATATAGGATTCCTAATGGACATGTGTGCTCACATCTGTGAGAATGCACTGTGGGGGCACTATGAGGTTATTCCTTTCATTTTTTTTCCATGTTACCAGTATATCTAATACATATTCAAGCCAGATTTTTGGTAGTGTGGCATAATCTCATGAGGATGATCACTTTCTTCCATTCTAGAACCAAAAGGCATTCACCCTTATCTAAGAGAAGTCTTACTCATTGGATAACTTTGGATTCCCTTATCACTACTTGTTACCAAAAGAAACACTGCTATAAGCCAGACTCACATAGCCTTACTTCTCTGGGTTTACAAAGATTTTTCAGATTGCTTTAGTGTGAACTGCTGGTGAACAACTGCCTCTGAGAAAGTTAATGTCCTGTACCTGCGCCCAGATGATTAAATCCATCGCTATTGGCGCCATGAAGACTTTTCCCTTTCTTGAACCTTTAAAGTTCTTTTTTATGCATTGAGACAACTTTTCAGCCAAGACCACCTGATTCCTGAATCAGAGTTTTTGTGTGTTCCCAGTCAAATAGAGAAAGGCAAAGATGAAAAACTGAATAATATAAAGAAAGAAAAAAAAGAGAGAGAAAGCCAACCAACCACACTGAAAAACATTTAAATCCATTTCTTTATAGACTAAAGTTCCTCAAACACAGAAAAAGCCAAGAAGTTGGAAGCTTGTTATTTTCTCTGTTAAATATTACTTTCTTTCAATTTATTTTTATATTGGTAGATGATGTGAGACTCATTACATTTTATAGGCCTGAACAAAATCTTACAATTTCTTACTAATATTATGCAATGACATAATGCCATTTGTAGAGGTGTCGCATAAAGCAATTGACTTTTACTGGCTTCTGATGGCAGGACTTGCCATTTTATATTCTGTTTTATGTAAGCGTTTTCCAAATTTATCGACCTCACAGGATTTCTCAAGTTGCTTAATTATGGTAAGAAGAAGATATCTCTGTGGCCTGACATGAGAGCCTATTAAAGCCCCCTTTAAAAAGGGAATGTAGAAGTGGGAGGTGAATGCAACTAACATTTAATGCACGGTTGCTATGGGTGGGATGCTGGAATACTGGGGTAAAAGAGGTACCTACCATGAAGTAGGCACAATGTGGACAATGCCCTCCAAGATACATTCAGTTTCCTAATTTCACAGATGAGCAAACTGAGGCTCAGTTGTTATTCCCAATGTCACAGCAGCTATTAAGTCATTAGAGGTGCTAGAATATCCACTCCAGTTTCACTACAAGCCCATGCTCTAGAATCACAAAATAAAGCAATGCTTACATCACAGTGGATCAGTATCTCAGGGGAACTCTTTGAAAGTGGATATGCTGAGTAGTATTCCATTATACTACTCGGCCATAAAAAAGGAAATCTTACCCATTGCAACAGCATGGATGGACCTGGAGATCATTATGCTAAGTGAAATAAGCCAGTCAGAGAAAGACAAGTACCATATTATTTCACTCATATGTGGAATCTAATGAGCAAAATGAATTAACAAACAAAATAGAAACAGATGTATAGATAGAATACAGACTAACAAGCTGTTGGGAGGTGGGGGGAGCTGCAATTGCAGGGATAGGTATAAAAGGTGAAGAAATTAAGCAAAGAAAAAAAAACACACAAAAGAAATCATCATAGACACAGACAATAGGATGGTGATCACCAGAAGGGAGGAGACTGGGGGTGGTAGGAAGGGGTAAAGTGGTTATAAATGGTGATGGAAGTAGAGTTGAGTTAGGGTGGTGAACATACAATACCATATACAGATGACTTATGATAGAATTGTACACCTGGACCTGTATAAATTTATTAACCAATGTCACCCAAATAAATTTAATAAAAATATAAAAGAAAGTGGATAGGGCCTCACTGTGGATTTCCACCTAGAGGCAGAGGCTCAGGAGACCTCCCTAGTGGGATAAAAATTAGAAAGTTTTAAATATTCCTATGATTCCTATTTATTTGTTTCCAAAGTTTAATTAAAGAAGTTCTACATCACCCCAAGGGAATGAGACTACATTTTGTGGAATATTATTTTATAAAAAGTATGAAAGATGTGACGGTGTTCATTGTAGCTCCACAAATTCTGATATTCCTTCCACATGTTACTGAGCTTCTTGCTTAGGTTGTCTGCCCTTTTCACCTAATCCTGCAACCCCCACATCTAGATCAAGCAGCACTTCTTAAGTAAGAGAGAAGGGTAGCAAGGATATTGGTGGAAAAAAAGGAATCCAAGTCTCACTGAATTGTTAATGGTGTAGAGATTCCCTAATCAAGCTTTTGACTTTTATACTGGAGGAATTTGAGGCCTTGAAAGGGAAAATAAATACCTCTTTGAAGCTTCTTTCTTACTGATCTATTCCTATCAATTGTAAATAGTGTGTGGCCATGGGATAAAAAGTTTATATTCTTACACACTGATGGCAAGGTTGCCAACTGCCATTTCTTGGGAAGGGCCATGATCCAGAGCTCTGTGCTTACCATGTCTCATGAATTGCCATAAGAACCTTATGGCTCTATCTTGCTAGCACTGGCCTTGCTGTTTTGTTTTGTTTTTTTTACCTCACCTTCTGCTCTCTCACTGGTCTGTAGTTCCATTTTTCCTTCTTCCAGTCCAAAATAAAGCAAAAATTATTTACCTCTGTGGTTTGCATAGAATCTCAATTCTTGGATGCATGCATTCAGCATCCATGAAATTAGATAATCCCAAGACTTAGGGAAGGAAAGAGAAAAGGTGGAGTTGTGATGTAGATGGAAGAAGAAAGACAGAGGAGCGATTTTCAATAGAGGCCCAGGGAGCAAATGGCAGGAATGAAGAACAAGTTATCCTTGAGCCTGGATATGCTACCTGAGAGACAGTCCACAGTAACATGTGGATGGCATGGTCAGTTCCAGTCAATGTGAATTGACTGAACAGAAAGAAATGTTGGATGCTTTCATGAGGATAAGGTCTTGGAGGAAGAACCTGGCTCCCTGACCAACGTCAAAACAAACAGAACTAGTTGTAATTTCCCTAGGACATATCAACATCATCACACAGGACATGGGAAGTGCCTCCTCCTTCTCTATTGTTAGCAACCAGTGGGAGAGCTATGTTATTCCCTGTGTATCCCCAGCCAACTGTCACAGATTCCCATGTGCATCAGGCACTTGGAAAAGGTTTGTTGAATGAGTGAGCCAATGTGTGAAGTAATCTGTCCAAATTAACACAGTGAGTTTAATGATTTGACTGGGACCCAAGCCCAGGGCTCCATACCCAGGTACAATGGTTCTTCTAAACATTTTCTATCTTTTCCTAGGTACAGAAGGATAGATAAGTAAAATGAGAGACATCACTGCTCTGATTGAAGGAGAGGTTACACAGAGCAGCGTTAAAATGCACATCTCTATTCTAAGCACTGATTCTGCTCAAATAGCAAGGCTATCACCCCCTCTCAGTCAGTAACTCTGGTTTCCAGGAACTGCAGCTTCTGCAGCACAGAAGATCTGTATTAAATTTACATTGACCAAGCAGAGGATGCATTACAATATTGAAGATAGGGTGCATGGAGCTTTGAGATATCTGATTGGAGTTTTTCTCTCTCTGGGTAAAGATTATGTCTGTGGCTTCAGAACTGTGGTCAGATGTAAGTAACTCTAGCATCAGGAAAGAGAAATGACTGTTCCTTCAGGATTAGTGTGATGCCAGCTGGGTCACTAGTTCAATTACTAAAGATGAAAGGAACATTCAAGAACATATAGTTCAGTGGTTCTCAACTGGGAGTAATGTTGCCCCCAGGAGCCATTTGGCAATGTATGCAGACATTTTTGATTGCCTGGTAGAGTTACTGGCATCTAGTGGATAGAGGGCAGAGATGTTAACTACACCACAGCCTCTTGCCCCCACAGTAGAGAATTATTTGGTCCAAAATGTTAGTAGTGTTGCTATAAAAAACCACTAATCTAGGCCATACATCTGTCCAGAGTAGAATTCATCTACAGTGATTCTGATATAGAATTTTCTAGGCTTTGGTTAAATAGGTAGAAATCTAGTGTTCCTTGTACCACTGGCAGGTTGTTCCACTGCTGGACAGATGCTAGCTTTGTTGTTTGTTTGTAGTGCCCCCAGAATGCTGAATGCATGTTACGACATCCTATATAATAAAAGCCTAATATGCTAAGTGTCCAGTCGTCCAGTCAGCCATTCAACCAATCAAAATGTAATATGCTAATGATATTCTAAGGCCACTCAACTGCTTGCTATGATGTGCACTGACCACCAGGGACCAGACAGTCAACCAGTCAACCAGTCACTATGATGGGCACTGACCACCAAGGGGCAGGTGCTCTGACTGGTAGGTAAGCTTGCTGCTGGGGGCTGGCCAATCAGGACTGAGCAAGATGGACCAGACATGCCCCGGAGCTCTCCTGTGTCCCTTCCCTGCTGGCCAACCTCCCATGTCCCTCCGCAGCCCCAAGCGGGATACTTTGGCCTGGCCTGTGCCCTCTCGCAATCCAAGACCCCTTGTGGAATGTCAGAGAGCCAGGTTTGATTTGATGGTGGAACAACCAGTTGCTATGATGCACACTGACAACCAGGGGGCAGACACTCAACACAGGAGCTGCTTCCTGGTGGTCAGTGCACTCCCACAGGGGGAGCACTGCTCAGCCAGAAGCTGGGCTCCCCTGAGGGGTCCCTGACTGTGAGAGGGTGCAGGCCTGCAAGTGGACGCAGGCCAGGCTGAAGCCTTCCCCCGACCCCCTGAGTTCACAATTTTGTGCACCGGTCCTCTAGTTGTTTTATAATCATTTAATTATGTGTCTGTTTCATCCATGGTATGGTGAGCTCTCTGAGGGGCTAGGCCCAGTTCATATTTACCTTTGCCTTCCAAGTTTCTGCACAATGACTGATTAAAAAAAATTACTTGGTAAAGGTACAATGAAAATAAAATAATGAAAGATTAGTGATCTTATATTCCAACCTTCATTCTGTTTTAGGACTAAACTTTTTTTAATGCTTGGATTTAGACAATGAACCTCCAGGCAATGAAAGGTTTCTCTTGGACTGGAGTCGGGAGACTCAGACCACAGGCTTCATCAGGCTCTGTATTGCCCTTTGCCTCTAGGCTATCCTTGTGATTCGGAAAAACTATACATACTCTTACTTTGCATTTCTCTTTCACTGGAAGCTAAATTTCCTATTAAAGTGCTGCCACTGGGGGCAAATGGAAAATATTTTATAATCAACAAGTTTAATTTGCTGAGTGCTTTGCATTAAAATCACTGAAGTAAGTTGGGCTGGCCAATTCCCAAACTCCTTTGCCAAACTGAGAAATACTTTCTCCATCTTGCTTTCAATGGCCACAAGCCATTGGACTACTGAGCTTGGACCAATATTAGAAGGAAGGAAAGTGTATGGAAACTAATTCTCCCATGGGGTTCAGAAGGTCAGAGAAATTGACCACACTTTTTTAATTTCAGTTTAAAGCCTCTAAATAATAACAGTAATTCACATTTGTAAAGAGCTTACATGTAACTTTTACAACTGTCTCACCTTCTGAAGCGGCAATAAATGTCCACCTAGGAGGTAGAGGTTCCAGGAAATAAGGGAAACCATAGGATAAGTGTGAAATATTTTTTTACAGGACCAATTATTTTTTTAAAAAAATGAGAGACAAATAATTTGTTAAATTGGTATACTAGTATATCTTGGAATAGAATTTATAATTAGCATGATCTTTTTATTTATTTATTAGATGAGAGAGAGAGAGAGAGAGAGAGAGAGAGAGAGAGAGAGAGAGAGAGAGAGAGGATAAGAAACATTGATGTGTTGTTCCACTTTTTTATGATTCTTGTATGTACTCTGACCAGGGACTGAACCCAGCCTTGGTATTTAGGGACAACACTCTAATGACTGAGATATTTGGTGAGGGCCAGCATGATGTTTTTAGATAAAACTATCATAAAAAAATACTCTGCATCTATGGTGGGGGTGTTTGGGCCTACATTTCTAGACTATTCTGCCCCTCATGTTTGTAAGAAAACTGTGGAAAGGTTGACATAATTTGGTAAACATTATCTTTTTTAATTTAACAACTCATCATATTTCTTATAGGATTTGCTTGTACCCTCTCTTGTTCATTCTTCAAACACATTCTCACACATTCTTACACATCCTCTAAGGCTCATCTCAAATTTCAAGTTCTTTTTGAAGGTTTCTTTGACTCTCAGGAAGTGGCTCCCTTTTCCACGCTCCACCTAACTATGCTCAGCCCCTTTCAACCAATATTATAATTGGCTGTTTAAATGTCTGTTTTCTCTGATAGACAGGGGTCTTGTGGAGAGAGGGGATCATATCTTAACTTCCACTTCCCTCCTGGTGTCATTTTTCTAGAAACAACCTGGAATAGCTTAACCTCATAATTAGCCCCTCATAAGAACCTTCTTTCCAAATATCTCCTAGAAACAGATCATATTTTGCATTTCTCAATTAATCTTTTTTATTGGATTAATGTATACTAATTGAGGTTCTAGTGTGAAGATGGCCCTGTGTGTGGTAATATAAAGAATATTTTGAAAGTGTAGGAAAAAGACTGAAATATGTGGAGCCTTAACTCTGTGCCAACTACCATTCTAGCATCTTTTGAATGTCATCTCATCTGATCCCTGCCACAACCTGTGAGGGACTATTGATTATATTTTGCAGATTAGGAAACTAAGGTTTCTACATTTAAATCACTTGTTCTAAGCCACACAAGATATAATCCTTATATTTTGGGGTAAGGTTTAAGGTAATTGAGGCAATAGAACTGTACATATACATGGAAATAGTTTATTCGCCAAGAATTACTTTTTGTGTGCCAAAACTATAGCAAAGTAAAAAGAACAGAAATTATGAATTTTGGATCGTGGTCTGTAACCCAATATCTGTGTGACTTTAAATTCTAAATAAAACATGTTTTCCTCTCTACATCCATTATCCTCTAGCACAAAGCACACTTCTACCCCTGGGCCGGGCTGAGTCATGTGAGACTGGCCTCCAGGGACTCATCTCTTGGGTTTTCTTGCTTACTACCTCCTGGTTGGGTTTAGCTAGTGGGAAGCATCATAGGGAGGAGAGAGAAATCAAGGCATTTCCTAACCTCTCCCAAATTACTTCCAGACCAGGGCTCAAGAACTTTCTGCTCTTGGAAAATGAGTGAGGGAAGATGACTCTCTCACAGATATAGCTTTTACCAGGTTCTTGTAGCACCTCTCAATGTGATAATACTTCTCACATTATGGGAATCTCCCGGAGCTTTACTATCGCTCCTGTTTCCCCTAACCCTGCTCTTAGTCTATACAGCACTTTCATTGGACTCTCTTCAAATAGACTATTGAGTGTGCCACTTCTGGGACTGGGATTGACACAACTCAGGTAGGGCCCTCTATCTGTCTGAGCCTCAGTTTCTTCATCTGCAAAAAGGGATATAAAAACATGTAATCCACAGGAATTGTGTGAAGATGGAATAATATATGTAAATCCATTTCATAAATTTAAACGTACTTTCAAAACATTTGTAGTCATAAACTTATTCTTTTCTGTAGCGTTCTCAGTTCCATTTACCAAATATCTACTGAGGATTTATTTTCAGAAGGCCCTAGGCTAAATGCTGAGAGAACCCCTCTGAGGAGAGATTTAATCAGAGAAAGGAAGAGACCCTTTAAATTAAGGCAGTGGTTCTCAACCTGTGGGTTGTGACCCCTTTGGGGGTCGAATGACCCTTTCACAGGGGCCACCTAAGATCATCCTGCATATCAGATATTTACATTATGATTCATAACAGTAACAACATTACAGTTATGAAGTAGCAACGAAAATAATTTTATGGTTGGGTCACAACATGAGGAAATGTATTTAAAGGGCCAGAAGGTTGAGAACCACTGGGTTAAGGGAAGGAAGAAAGGGATTTTAATAGAGGAAAAGAGACACCCCAAGCCTTAAAGAATAATAGGATTTTTGTTAGGTGAATTTGGGGAAGGGGTGAACAATTCTCAGAGAGAGGGAATGTGTGAGGAATGTGCAGAGGTGGGAGAGAGCAAGGCATATTCAGGACGAGTGAGTAAACTAGTTCCATGGGAAAGGAGCTGGGAACTCACTTGTTGGGCCAGATTTTCAAGGTCTTTGTAAAGAGTAATTATATCTTTTAAGAGCCTGGATGAATAAGAGGAAAATAATTCTAATATATCTTATGTCTTTTTCCTACGATGGCACCTGTCCTATGAAAAGCTCTGTACTGAAAATAAGTGACCCAGTGGGATTTGGATGTCTTCACAGCTCCAGTCGATTGATGGTCCTAATGGATTTTGCAGCAGATTGGATATTAAAGTGGCCAAGAAAGGATTAGACTGAAAATAGCTCATTTAGACTAGCTGGTACCTTCTTCCACAAGTATTTCCTGAACTTCTGCTATTGGATATTATCTCAGGACCTAAAAACATTTTTTAAGAAACACTATTCATTGACTTGCGGTCCTCCCAATGCCTTTATTCCTGCCTCTCTTCAACAAGTGCTGTGAGGGTCCAGCAGAGGGCCTGGCATCCATTCATTACATACACATACAAGTGCATCAGTTTTTAAAAAATATTTTTTTATTTATTTCAGAGAGAAAGGGAGAGAGAAAGAGAGATAGAAAGATAAATGATGAGAGAGAACCACTGATAGGCTGCCTCCTGCACACCCCCCACTGGGGATTGAGCCCGCAACCCAGGAATGTGCCCTGGACCAGAATCAAACCCAGGACCCTTCAGTCCACAGGCCAACACTTATCCACTGAGCCAAAGCACCTAGGGCCCAAATACATCATTTTTTTTCTTTTGGTTAAATAAGAGATTAATGACTCATTTAAGATAGAATCTAGAGCAAAGTTCTAGAACATTCTGTGATGATAAAAAATGTTCTATATTTGTGCTGCTCTACATGGGAGGCACTATGGGTGCCTATTAAGAACTTGAAACATATCTAATGCATTTGAGAGGCCGAATTTTAAATTATATATAACATTACTTAATATAAATGTAAGTAATTGCTTTTGGTTAGTGGCTACTGTATTGGACATTGCAGGTCCAGAGAGAAGTGCTCTAAAGTAGGAAATCCACACAAAACCCATTCATCATGTCTTCATAACACTCCAGAGTTGATTAAGTCATTTTCCATACAGCCTAATTGCCACAGTGTTTGAGACATAATTTGGAGTAAGGTTTTAAGCACTTCCCATGAAGTCCTACCTTGTTGTTCTATTTTAAAAATACTGTGTAATCCATGTTTACTCAACTTCTCTCCTGTAAGGTGAAATGGCAGTAGCAGCAGACGTTTTCCAGCAGTAATCATTGTGATCCATTGAATGTTTACACCTGCTGGGCTTAAAAATAACACAACCTTAATTTAATAGCAGCTGTAGTCAATCCAGCTAAATATAAAAAGGCTTGGTAAGCCTATGGTGATAGAGGTCGTCATTGCATGCACAAATGAGAGAGCGAGAGAGCGAATTTGTCCAGCCAGATGACCAACCTTCCAAGAACTTCTGCTCAACAGATAAGATGGGTAAGTAGCTATGATGTGCTCATTTTCATAATTATTTGAAAAAAAATCTGTGCATCCATGGGAGACAAAATGCAGACAGTGCAAACAATTCTAGGGGTCAAGGAAGTCTTTTCTAATGAAATATTCCAATATTGTGCAGTCTCAATTACCTGCCTTTGATTCATCTCAGGGTCAGAAACTGTATTGCCTTGAAGGAAGCCTGGCGAAAGCTAGGGAAAAGAGGAACAAGTTAGTAGTTTTCTAACTGTGTTGAAGTGCCTTGGGGCTCTGTGAACACTTCCTGTCTTTGCAGATGGTCACTCCTGTGTGAGTCCCGTTCTCTAGCCAGGGATGCCTCTCTTCTGCTTTGCTGACTGATACATATCAGTTTGGATTGTCCAAGAGCCAGCACGAATGCTACCTCCTTTATTGAGATCCCTCTCACTTCCCAACAGATGCAGTGAGATACCTTCTTTAGCAATTTGCAGATGTGTCAGTTAGAGCAAATGAAATGCTTTGGATGTGTTTATTGTTTTTTTTTGTTTTGTTTTTTTTTTGCTTGTACACCATGAGAACATGAGCCCATTAAGGGAAGGAGCTATATTCTATTAATCTTTATATTCTTAAGAATTATCACAAAGCTCAGTGATGCTTAACTCAAAGTTTTTTAAAAAATAGAAACATGGGTCACCTCTAGAATGTAATTCCAAGTTAGTTTTGGTTTTTATATATTCATACAGAGATATATGATTAGGATAATCCAGTGGTTCTCAACCTTCTGGCCCTTTAAAACAGTTCCTCATGTTGTGACCCCCCAACCATAAAATTATTTTCGTTGCTACTTCATAACTGTAATGTTGCTACTATTATGAATCATAATGTAGATATCTGATATGCAGGATGGTTTTAGGTGACCCATGTGAAAGGATCTTTCGGCCGCCAAAGGGGTTGCGACCCACAGATTGAGAACCACTGGAATAATCCAAAACAGTGATAATTCCCAAATGTCTGTGATTATATACTAGGATATATTTAAAAATGCTTTAGCCTTTTAAAATATGTTTTAAGATAATATAAAAATGTATTTCTTCATTCATTAGCTAAGCTTTGAGCCTCCACTAATTTGATTAACCTGAAATACAGTCTTTATTCTTTATCATTACTACCATTACCGGCCAGGGTTCTTTATACAGGCATATCTTGGAGATATTGTGGGTTTGGTTCCAGACCACTGCTATAAAGCAAGTTGTAATCTTTCTTTTTTGCTGGTGGAGGGTCTTGCCTTCAATTTGTAAAAACCACAACATCTGTGAAGTGCAATAAAGCGAAGCACAATAAAACAAGGTGTGCCTGTATTCAATTATTTTCTGAGTATTCCAGAGGAGATGGAGTTTTCTATGTAAAATAACTAATTCTGAAATGTAAAATACATTAAGGACAAGTATTCCTTTGTTTTGTTTTGTTTTGTTTTGTTCTGATTGCTCACAAACCATAGCCTTGAACAGTACTTTGTACCTAGTAAGAATGCAACAAATATTTTATATTAAAAGTAATCAACAAATGTATTCAAACTTGTCTCTAGCTTTGTAATTCATAGAGAGGCAACTGCCTATCCCACTGCTGGCCTTCCCTATGAACCCATGTCGAGGACCCCATCCCTATCGGGGTGTTTTAAGTGGCTAGCTCTTTCAGTGGGGGTTTCTAAACCAGCTGATGCACCTTAATGACACCATCCTTCCTTCAAATGACTCTTTTTTCCCAGAGAACAGGTGGCTTTGGGAGAATGGTGGTGGGTTCTCTCTGGGTGATAGAATGCTCGAACGTAAACTGCTGGGGCAATTGGAAATGCCGCTCTCTCTAACAACCCGGCCATGTGGCCTGGCCCATTCTGCCAGGCTTCCATTGGTGTGGTTGTTTTCTCTCTCTCTTAAGAACCTTATTTTTTTCATTTTTACTTCAAACCCCTTCACAAACCTCCAGTTGATCATACAGTTATGGATCTAGCTTTATGCCTACTTCCATGAAACTCCTGGGTCACCTGACAATCAAAATATGTGTTTGGGCATCTGTTTATATCCTTCCCAAGGTTGGTCTTCCCAGAGAACTCAGGTTATCACAAGTGTCTCTGATGGAGCAGAAGCTTGAAGGGAGTAAAACTGGGTGTAGAAAAGATGGATCAGGTGGTCATTATTGTGCAGAAGTCATTATGGGGCTGGGGCAAAAATTAGAATGGGGTGGAATCTCTTATGTTCTGTATTATAGTTGTCATGAGTCAAAGATAAGAAGTTAGAAGACTAGGTTCCTGGACAGAACTTTCTGTAATAGGGATTCACAACCTGGTGGGGTATTAGAGTCACATGGGAATCTGAAAAAATCCACAATTCTGGGATGTACCCCAGGATTCCAGAAACCTTTAGTATCCCCTGGGCTTTTTCGAAGCTTGTCACAGAAGACATCTAAGGTAGTGCCTCCCAATGTTTACATATATGGAACACATAGCAAATAATAATGCTTAATGTTCGCACAATACACTGGTGAGAACGAATACAGTAGCTTGTGGCCTGAAACACCCATTCCCCAGGGAGCTCTAGACACTCCAGGGCTAATATGGCTCCCAGAATGGTGAGAGAATTAATCTTGGCACATTTCAATTTACGTACCCCTGCATATGCCCAGTTTGGAAGCTTTGATTTAGAGAATGTGTCACCAAACTCAACCCTGCAGTCTATTCAATATCATATCTGAATGAGGCCAGATTAGCTTGGTTAGTCCTGTATTCTCTGAAGAATATTTGTGAAGAGAGGATGGAAGAGAGTTGAAAAATTGTAGAAGGAAAGTGACTCCAAAATAAAATATTTGCCTTGGGTAAATTCAGAGAAAGGTAGTTTGAATGAAGATAAAAGTAATTGAGACATAACTTATTTTCATGTTTTGCTCAAAAAAAATTTTTTTAAGTTCAAATTCCTTACCTTGGCATTTAAAGTACTCTTTGTCAGGGCCTATATTTTTAAATGTATTTCCATCTTTTTCTCCTTAAATACTCTAAATTCAAGCCAAAAGAGAGTCAATGTGTTGACTGATAGAAGTTTGGTATTTTTCAATAGCTGTTTTATGCTCCAACTTGTTTCTCTTCTAAGATAATTGATCCTTGAAGCACCAAATTTCATTACCCTCACTAAGAATTTTCTGATTTCTCCATCAGAAATCCCATCTCCCTCTTTTCAAATTCTAATAGCTCTTATCTGGGTCTCTATTATTCTTCTATAATGTACATGCTATTTTACATTAAAGCTATTTATACATGATCAGATTACTAGAAATTAGACAAGTTTAGATTTAACTCCTGCATCTACAACCTACTAAATGAATTATCTTGTAAAAATTATTAAGTTTGCTGAACTTCATTTCTATTTTTAATCTTTTAATGTTTTATACAAATAGCAAGCTGATGCCACATACAACTCCTTTGCTCTTTATTTTGTTATATTCTCTTTCAAAATTTGGAGATATTTTCTAAAGATAAATTGATAGTGTTATTAATAATAAATTCTAAAATAATTTCTTACATTTGTATGTCTATAAACTTCTATTAAAAATAAATCATAGAGGTTCAAAGTTTTATCTTTGATGGGTGAAGATGTACAGTGCTACAATAGCTTGAGGCCATGAGGATTCTAATAAGCAGGTAGCTTGAGTAATCACCCAGGAAAAGAAAGAGAACCATGAAGAGAATGAGTGCATTCAGAGAAAATGGGAATACTAATGGACTAGAGCTCTCTATAAGTTCTAAAAGCAGCTATTGTGGGAATACAGGTATCTTATATAATAAAAGTATAAGATACAAATTGTCCCCTTGTCCAGGAGTTTGACCAGGGGGGCAGGACTGGTCGGGGAAGGGAGGGAGGTCCCAGCTGGCAGCTGGCAGCTGGCAGTGACTAGGGACCCTACTGGTGCACAAATTTCATGCACTGGGCCTCTAGTAAGAGAATAAGAAAGAGTTATGGTAAGAATATAAGCTATTAAAATTCAATACTTAGAGGACATACTCATTAAATAAGGCCAAGGAATGTGTGTTCTAAAACAGATCCCAAAATAATTCCAATATGTGACAAGTTTGGTAATGAGTGTTCAACTATAATATGCTCTTTATTATCATCAAAAGCCACACTAAGAGACAAACATATGTCTACTTTTACAAGGGCTGAAAAATGGATGCTGAGACCATTACTCATTAGATCATTCAATATTTCCTACAAAATTTCATGAAAGTAATTTCTTTCCAATTTAGTGCCAGGAAAAAAAAAAAAGGATTTGTCTTCCCTATGGAATTGCTATATTTCTTCCTTTATGATATTGAAAGTTATAAAATTCACCATGTTAACTCTTTGTCTTGTATAAGAAGCTAGGAACTAACCCTGAAGCTTAGCTGTTCCCAGATTAGTTATCCCCTCTATGTGCTCTCAAGGCCTCTTGTGAATACTTCTATGCTAACACTTATATATCATATTTAAGTGGCACATTAAATGCATTTCTTCATAACTTTACTGTAAGCCCTTAAAAGTTAGAACCACGTCTTTACATTAGTTCAACTATAGTAACTAGTAGAGTGCCTGTTGTGCAGTAGATGATGGGGAATTTATTTATTTATTTATTTATTGGCTAAATTATGAATGAAATGCAACTATTATATAGATGAATTATATTAACACCAATAGTCAGTGGGTTTGCCCCTCCTTTCTGTTATAGGTTTTAATTTTATATTTTCTCTTCATTAATCTTATCACATGTGTTTCACTGCTGGGTGTTAGGAGGAACTCCTTTCCCCTCGTTTCTTGCATTTTCTTTAGGTGGAAAGAACCCTGTTTGTTTTATACCTCTGGTATCTCTACTCCCCTGTCCTCAGTCTATCCAAAGAGAGCTGGAGTAACTTTGTTGACTGGTAAATCTGAGAAGAATAAGCCAGGCATGCTCAGCCCAAGTTCTTCATTTTTTCTTGTTTCATCTTTCAAATCTTCAGTTAGAGATGTATGTTCATTTGACCCATTCCCCTTATTCCTCCATTTTTACAGAACTAGTTAGTCCTTTGAAAGCTCAACTCCCTTTGTAAACATATTCCTTGCTCTTTCCTTTCTTGGTACTTCAGTTTACTATTCTATCATTTCTAGAACTAAAACTGTTTTTCTGAACTCTCATTTTCTCTTCATCTACAAAACACCCTCAGTTACTTTACTGCTTTTGGCCCATGCACTACTTCTGATCCAGCCTATTTCTCAAGACTAAGGCATCACAAGTGTGCTTCTTTTCTTCTTATTTTTTTAAATCTTTATTGTTGAAAATATTACATAAGTTCTATTTCCCCCCATTGACCCCTCTTAGCCTGTATCCACTCCCCACCCCAGACCTTCATTACACTTTAATGAATTTTTGGTTTTGGATTTGTGATTATTTTTCCTACTTTCTCTGAAGGAGCAGAACTTGCATCTCTAACTTGAAAGTGCCCACATTTTTCTTTATTTGCCCATTACAAAATCACTTTATTTCACACCACCCCCAACATGGGGAGCTGGGTGACAAGGGTAAAGGAATTAAGAAAAAAAACCCATAGACAACAGTATGGTGATTATTGGGGGGAGGTAAAAGAGGATGAAGGGTGATTAATGGTATTAGAAGAAGACATGACTTGGGGTACTGAACACATAATACAATATATATAGATAATGTATTATAGACTTGTATACTTGAAACCTACATAATATTATTATTAACCAAACTCACCCCAATAAATTCAATCAAAAAAGAAAAAAATCACTTTATTATAAATGGTAAAATCACAGTCTGGATTTCCAGTATTCATAAAGTATAATTAGCAGGTTCTGCAATGTAGAGCCTCAGAGATAATATAAAAGCAGACAAGCCATGCAACTCTAGATTAACCTTAGCTTGGTTCCAAAAAAGGTCCGCAGTTATAATCTGAAGGCCAAATATCTTGGAATAGTATACAGACCCAGTTGATAAGCATGTTAGAGAGTACAAAATTGTTAGATGGCATAATTCCAATGTCTCAATGTAGTGTACACAAGAACTATTTAGTAAAAGGCTACAAGAAAAAACAGATGGAAATAGTCTGAATCAATGATTTCATGATCCCAGACTAAACTCAGGGGGTTTGGGGGAAGTCCTCAAATAATACTTCCCTCTGGCTCAAAGAGTTAGCAGATAGGGGACAAAATATATTGGCTCCCAGCTTACTTTGATAAGACTAAGTTAGAAGATGTCATTTATATGTGGGGCCATAAACTAATACTGATCCAGATTGCAGATTCACTCATATCAATACAGGCATGGTCAAATAGCCACAGGCCTCCTCAAACAGGGTAGCTCACATAAATATGTGGTATGTGGTGTAGGGAAAAATATATATATTTCCTGGTAACTACATGTTCCAAGAGGAAAAGGGAAGGGCCTACACTGAGCATGCCCAGTTTAACCTTCCCAAATTTACCCATCACAGATGCATAGGTCACTCTGCTTTCCCTGGACTGGCGTGTGTAAAGAAAGGAAAAACATTCAGAAATATTGGAGAAATTGAGGCAAAGAAACTGAGATCATTGAACAAACTTACTAAAATAATTTTGAATGAATAGAAAATAAAAATTGGGAAGATTCCACTGGAAAATAGTTATATATTTATGTAGGAAAGGCTGCCCTGGTAATATCATTAGAATAGAGTTTTAAGAATCCAAATGAAAAACTTATCAGAGGGGTTGTGGCTCAATTTAATTTTTAACAGCTCTATTAAGACCCAGGCCATTGCCTGAAAGTAGCCGAACAGTAACAATGTCATCAGTATGCACCCATAGCATGCAATTATATCCAGGCAATTCTACATTTAGAATTCCCCAGTAACACACCATTGTATTGCAACAATAATGACAACAGAGGGCTAATATTTAAGAGCTCTTCCCGTGTGCCTAACATGTGCTAAGTGCCGTACGTATTACCATGTAGGGTCTTCTAAAGGTTCCTATGAGTTGGGTATCAATAGCCTCATTTTATAATTAGAGAAAATAAGGCAAAGCAACATATTAAATAAGGCTTATAAAGCTGAAAGTAACAAAGTCAGGATTTGACCCCAGATTGGCTGACTGTAAAATCTGTATTCTTTTGCATATGCCAAAGTAAACACATCTGCAAATATTATGGGGCTGGATTACGAGAACCCTAGGACTTTTCTGACTTGCTATGTTTCTATGACCTGACAGTGTGAAAATTCCTGCTAGTTAAATGCTACCCCAGATCATCGTTTTTCTTCTTTCCTCTTTTCATTCCTTTCTGTTTCTTCTCTATTTGAAAGTTCCAAGGGGCTAATTGGAAAGGTCTTGCATAAATACAGTAAAAGTCATTATGAGGTTATCCAAAGGACAAAATGGGGAGGGAGCGTATGCTACAAGTGGAAAATTAGTGTAAGTTTGAATTACAACCTGGTTAGACCTTCTTGGGGCTCAGTAGAGGAAAACTATACACCAGGACACTGCTAAATATGTTTTACTTTAAATTCTAATACACAAAGAAAACAATTTAAACATGAGAGATGAATATTTTACAAATACTAGATCTCAAAATTAAAAAGACTAATCTCTGAAGGGTTATGCATAATTCTGATCATCATTATTATAGAAAATATTTCAGGAAGTTCTTAAAATATATGTGTTTCCCCAATTTAACTAATATTGTTATGGAAAGAGCTCTGGAATTATAAGGTAAAGCTTTGATTCTTACTGTGTGAGATAGGATGTATTTAGTTGGTCTCTCTGAGTAACATTTTTTTCATCTGTACAAAAGTTCAAATAATGTCTATTTTATATATTTATTGTGAGTGGTTGAGGAAAAATGTATATTAAAGTGTCTGATTCAATACTAGGCCTCTAGTTCATATTAATAAATGGTAGACTGTATCTAAATCAATGGTGGTACATCATCACATTTCTTCAGATTCCCAGATCACTTTCTTGACATAAGATTGAAAATAATAATTTGCACTGATGTAATTACTTACAAATATTTTTTGGGGTGCAGATGATATGCCAGGTACTAAGTTATGCTATATATAGAGAGAGATCAAAGGAATGTTTTTAAGCTGCTTATGACTGAGTAGAGAAGAAACAAGAAAATAGATCACTACAAAACAGTATGAAACATCCTATGGTAGATGAAATCCTTCAGAAAAGATTTCTTACCATAGAAAAGAAGATCCTAAATCTAATCAGATTGATAAGCTCAGTCTTCCTTTGCTAACTTAATAGCTTTCCACTTTTGTCCAAATCACATATTGTTTTTATATGTGACTCTGATTCTTATAACTTGAGTATACTTGTCTGTAGTATTGAAATGCACACTGAACTTGGAAACAAAAAAACTATGTCTTAGGTCTGGGTTTGTCACTTATCAGTCTGTGAAATTCAGCTGTCCCTTCTATGAAATCGTATCTTTCCTTATACATGTGTGAGTGAATTAGATAAAATGATTTTTCACTTATGTAACATTTTGAAGTAGCTAATCAAATGGTTAAGTTCAAAAAGTTAATGATAGTATTTGTTTTTAGCCATTGTGAAAAGGGCAAGAAAAAATTCTAAAAGGTGGTTCTATACATAACATGAGCTGAATATCACCAAAGGTCAAAGGTTGATTGCATGTATTATTATTTAATGCTAACTGGGGGTCTACTTCTCTCTCCTGGAACCAATAATGGTGTTTCAGGAAGGGATGACTATTATAAGGTATGAATGCTAATATCCCCACAGTTGACATGCTTCTTTGATTATAGTTCTCTATCTTTCTGAGTTCAAGAAAACTCTCAAAATTCTTTCTCAATAATTTTGCTCCAGGTAGTCACTGCCTTTCTATCAGACTTGGACCTCTGGATGAAATTTATTTGTCATTGCAAAATCATAATCAGACTGACACACAGTCTCTCTGACATGGCCTCTGGTGCTTTGTATAGCTAATAAGACCACTGCCTGGAATATTGCAGTCAGCTGGAGGAAATATCAGGAAAAGGGATTTCACACATTTATTCTAAAAACACTCAGAAATCGTTATAATTAAATACATATGTGTCTACCAGTGACCTTACAGCTACTGAGCTGTATCCCCAAGCTTCCTTAGTTCCCTGGGAATTTTCATAATCGCCTACTATATAGTCAATCTGCTTATGTATTTCTAATAATATAAAGTAATGAAAGCCACTCATAACATCTTAATTATTGAGACCATATGTATATATAATTTTTGTATATTGACTTGTATGTGTTTATGTATATATGTGTATTACACACACATATATATGTATATATATGTACATAGGATATTTGTGTACATATATATTGTACAAGGATACTTATATAGGGATATTATATGTATGTTACATTTATTTCTATGTATTTTATATTATTGATGCTATTGTAATCATATTGCTTTTATTTCAATTTCATTTCCATTATTCATAGACAGTGTTTTAGTTGGCTCAGGCTGCCATAACAAGATACCACAGACTTGCTGGCTCAAGCATCAGAAATTTATTTCTTGTCGTTCTGGAGGCTGGAAGTCCAAAGAGCCAGCAGGATTGGTGTCTGGTGAGGTTTCTCTTCTTCCTGGATTACAGACAGCTGCCTTCTTACCTGTCCTCACATGGCCTTTCCTCTTTGTACATGCAGGGAGACAGAGAAAAAAATTAATGAGAATCTGCAAGATCTAGTCTCTCTTCCTCTTCTTATAAGGACACCAGTCCTATTGAATTAAGATCCTACTCTTATGATATTGAGGATTAGGGCTTCAACATATGAATGGGGCAGGGAACACAATTTAGTTCATGATATCTAGTATATAAAACACAGTTTGTATATATTGACTTTAGTTTGAATAGTATTTTTGTAGATAATTCAGGATTTTATAGTTAGGCAAGCAGGCCATCTACAAATACTGTTTTACTTCTTTCTATTCACTTTATTTCTTGTCTGGTCTTCTCTCCTTGGTTAGTATTGATGATATTGACTAGGAATGGTGAGAGTGGGCATTCTTGTCTTATTCCTGAACTTAAGGGGAAAGGATTCAGTATTTTCCCACAAAGTGTAATGTCAGCAGTAGGTTTTTAAAAAATGTCCCTCAATCAGGTTGAGAAAGATCCCTTCTATTACTAGTCTGCTGAGAGGTTTTTTTTTTTTTTTTTTTTTAAATAAATGGGCTTTGAATTTTATCCAATGCTATCAAAAGCTCTTTCTGTATATGCTGAGATAATCATGTTTTTTAAATTGTATTTTTCTATTTAAGTTTGCATTCAACACTTTTTTTGTATTAGTTTCAGGTGTACAGCACAGTGACTAGATGTTCATTTAGGTTACAAATGTTTCCTCCAATAATTCGTGCCCACCTGGCACCATAGTTACTACAGTATTGTTAACTATATTCCTTGTGCTGTACCTTACAACCCCATTCCTATTTTGTAACTAACAATTAGTACTTCTTTATCCCATCACCCTTTTTTACCCCTTCCCCCAACATACCTCCTCTTTGGCCTCCATCAATTTGTTCCCCGTATCCATAGGCCTGTTTCTATTTTGTTTGTTCTTTTTTTTTTTTACTCTTTACATTCCATATATTAGTGTATCATATGGTATTTGTCTTTCTCTAACTGCCTTATTTCACTGAGCATAATACCTGCTAGGTCCATCCATGCTGTCACAAATGGTAAGATTTCCTTCTTTTTTATGAACAAGTAATATTTCATTGTATATATGTACCACTGCTTTTTTATCCATTTATCTAGTGATGGACACTTGGCTATTGTAAATAAGCTTGCAATGAACACAGATATGCATATATTTTTTGAATTAGGGTTTTAGGTTTCTTCAAATATATACACAGAAGTTGAATTACTTGGTCATAAGGCAGTTCCATTTTAAATTATTTTGAGGAGACTCCATACTGTTTTCCATAGTGGTTGCACTGATCTGAATTCCCATCAACAGAGCACAATGGCTTCCTTTTCACCATATTCTCACCAACACTTGTTTATTGATTTATTGATGATAGCCATTCTGACAGGTGTAAGGGTGATATCTCATTGAGGTTTTAATTTGCATTTCTCTGATTAGTGATGTTGAGCCATCTCATGTCCTCTTTGAAGAATGTCTATTCAGGTATTCTCCCCACTTTTTTCTTTTTTAAATATATTTTTATTGATTTCAGAGAGGAAGCGAGAGATAAATAGAAACATCAATGATGAGAGAGAATCATTGATTGGCTGCCTCCTGCACTTCCCCTATTGGGATTGAGCCCATAACCTGGCCTCACCCACTTTTTAACTTGGTTTGTTTTTCTGGTGTTTAGTTGTCTGAGTTCTTTATAAATTTGGGATATGAACCTCTTATCAGGTGTGTCCTTGGCAAACATCTTTTCCCATTCAGTAGATTGTCTTTAAGTTTTGTTGAGAAGTTTCCTTGCTGTGCAAAAACTTTTTAGTTGGATCTAATCCTATTTGTTGATTATATGTGGGGTTTTTTAAAATTTTACTTTGCTAATGAAATGCATGTAATTGATTGATTTTTAATTTGTAGTCAGGTGATAAATTTTACATGGTTATGATATATTATCTTGATAATATATCATTATAAAAGATTTAACAAAATTTTGTTAAGGGTTATGTTTATGAGGGATATTGATATTTGGTTTTATTTTCTTTAATGCTATTGGTCTAAGCATCTGGGTAATGGTTGCTTGATAACATGAGTCTGGAAGTGTTCCATCTCTTTAATTTTCCAGAAGAGTTTGTGAGCAATTCATCAGTCGATAGTATTTTTTCCCCTTAAATGGTTGATATTATTCACCAGTGCAGCTGTCTGAGCCTGGAGTGTTGTGGGGAACTTTTTAAATACAATGTTAGTCTCTTTAATATATAGGAATATTTAAAATCTCTATTTCTTCCTGAGGAATCATTGTTAACTGATCACTCATTTAAATTGCCCAACTTACAAAATGTTCATAAAATTCTTTTTTAAAAAATGTCTGTAGGCTCTGTAGAGATGTTCTATCATTTCTAATAATTATATATATATTTTCTGATATATTTTTCTTTTTTATTGCTAATGAATCTGGTTGGAGTATTATCAATTTTACTGACTGTAATATGAAGAGGTTTGACTTATGTTTTTCCTATGTTTATTATGTTTTCTTTTTCATTGATTTTGTTCAACTTCATTGTTTCCTTTGTAATACTTGGTATTTAATTTGATCCTCATTTTTCTATAATAAGGTGAAAGACTATATGATTACTTTGAGAAATTCCTTTTTGTCCTAGTATAATCATCATTCAGTGCTTTCAGTTTTCCTCTAAGCACTGCTTTAGTTGTATAACACATATTTCAATGCATGTTTATTTCTACCCATTTAATATTTCCTAATTATTCTTGTGCTTTCTTCTTCAAAGTACATGTTATTAGAAATGGTTGTTTAATTTTAAATATTTGATGGAGCTTTCAGATATTGTTCTGTTTTCAATTTCTAGTGTAAGTCAATTGTTATAACACACACACACACACACATACACACAAACAACACAAACAAAAAATGGTCTCATATAATTTCTATTCCTTTAATTTTGTCATGACTTGTTTTATTGACCAGAAAATGGTCTATCTGGATGAATATTTTGGGTGTGCTTAAAAGAATATATATTCTGCTATTGCTCAGTAGAGTGTTCTACAAATTTCATTTAGGTCAAATAGGTTAATGATTTTTAAGTCTCCAATATTCTTATTAATTTTCTGTCTACTCTATCAATTATTGAGATAAAAGTGTTGAAATCTCTAGTAATAATTGTACATTTGTCTGTTTCTTCTTTTATTCTCATCAGTTTTGTTGCATCTTTTAAAGTTCTGTTATTAGATGCATACAAAGTAGAAGTGTTATGTCCTTAATGAATGTGTCTTTTATCATTAGGAAATACCCTTTTTTAACATTAAATTTTGGTAAGATTTGTCACCTTATTAGGAACAAATCAGAATGAATACTTACTAACTGATGGATGAAGAGAATCTTAAGCAGTCTTTTTCAATTACCACAGAGGAGAAATCTTATCAGGTTGATAGAGGCCTAAACATAAAGATACAGGAACCTGTGAAATGGGCAGTAATCTTGGAATATAGATTCTCTCCTGCTTAAAAAGTTTCTACAGAGTTCCCTTTTCTATAGGTGCTCCTAAGACTTTCCTAGAATGTGCTTCCATAGTATCAGGGCTTGGTCTGTCTTATTCATCACTATATGCCCAACATCTAGAAGACTGTATAACACTTAGTGGGTACTTAATATATATTTAATGACATGGAATCTAGACATCTTAGGATAGCACTCAAGCCCTTTACGATAAACTGGCCTCAGGATCATCTATCATCATCCAAGTTCTTTTGAATCCTGTTGGGCTTTTGGGTGAGTGAGTTTGAATGAGTGGTCAGTATCAGGTCTTTAAAGACAGCTATAACCAAGGGAGACTTGAAGATCACCATGCCAAGGAAGGATAGGATGAAACCTTCAGTGCATGGCAGGGATGATGTTAAGGATTTCGTTAAGTGTCAATGTTGGGTCAGTGCAGTGAAACCCATATGGTGTCTTTTGAAATCGGGAAATTAAGGCAAAGGTTAGGTATAGGGATGTAGGGAATAGGCAATTTCCTTTTACATGGATTGTAACATCACTTATATTGACAGCCCAGGCTTGGCTCCAATAGATTTTGTTTATCTCCCCTAAAGGCTCTCTGGTGTTTGGCCCTGGGACCCCATTCTCAAATCATGTGGTACTTTTTTCCATCATCACTATACACTTTCAAAACACCTTACCTTTGTTCTTGTTCTTTCTGTGTAGAACAGGCATGTCAAACTCGCGGCCCACAACAAACGCTTTTGTGGCCCAGCCAACATAACAGTATGTAAGAAATGTTTTAATAAAATGTTGTAACCTAATTTTTACAATATCCTGTTATACATAATTATTGATAATGTTATACAACATCCACTAATGACTGATTACTATAATCGTGTTGCATTCCTTTCCCTTATGCACCATATGTGCAGGCACACCATTTCTCTCCACTAATACTAGTAGTGAATATTTTAGCAGCTGATTGCCACATCATTAGTCTTGTACTGTCTTGTTTGGTGTGCACAACAGGAAATATTTTGCTTTCAGAGAACAAGAAAAATAGGTTTATTTGCGTTATTCTTATTAATTTGTGCAGTTATTTGGTATCTGGTAAATTAATGTTCAAGAAAAAATATTAATTTTTATTAAAATTCTCTTATGTTAATGATTACTCATTTATTTCAGCCCTGTGTATTCAGCATGTCTCTATCGAAATAAACCTACGTTTCTATGAAAATTGAAGCTTTTGGTTTTGTTTTTTTTTTGCGGCCCACATAAACTTCAACCTTGTTTATTTGGCCCATGTTAGCCTTTGAGTTTGACATTCTTGGTGTAGAATAAACTCTCTCCCCACAACCTCTTTCCAGACCCCCTAGCTGAGTAAAGTTTTTATCTCCTATGCTTTATGAGCCAGAAAAAGTGTTACCTTCTTGAAGTATTTCTTGTCCCCTCCTTTCTGTTTTTTAAACCCTTATAGCAATTAATATATTTTACTATAATTTTTTACATGTAGGTTCCCTAGAACCTTTTCTTACTTATACTTTATCACCATTTCTCCCCTCTATGCCCTTTTCACCTTCCCTCCAAAAATCACCACACTGTTGTCCATATCCATGGGTTCTTTCTCTTTTTTTCCCATTTTGGCTCAATTCCTCCACCACCCCAACACTACCCATTCCCCCACAGTTGTCAGCCTACTCTTTGTCCATGAGTCTGCCTCTGTTTTGCTTGTTAGTTCAGTTTCTTCCTTAAGTTACACATATGAGTGAAATCAGTCTTTCTCTGACTGGCTTATTTCACTTAGCATAATGTTCTCCAGGTCCATCCATGCTGTTGCAAAGGGTACAATTTTCTTTTTTTGTGGCCCAGTAGAATTCCATTGTGTAAATATACCATAGCTTTTTTATCCATTTAGCTACTGATGGACACTTGGGCTGCTTCCATATCTTGGCTGTTGTAAATAGCACTTCAGTGAACATAGGGGAGCATATGTTCTTTTGAATTAATGTTTTGTTTTTGATAACTTTCCAGAAGTGGAATTTCTGGATCAAAGGCAGTTCCACCTTAAATTTTTTTTAGTTAACTCCATATTGCTTTTGACAGTGGCTACAGCAATCTGCATTCCCACCAATTGTGAATAAGAAGTCCTTTTTTCTCCACATCCTCGCCAACACTTCTTGTTTGTTGATTTATTGATGATAGGCATTCTAACAGGTGTGAGGTGATATCTCATTGTGCTTTTATTTTGCATTTCTCTGATGATTAGTGACATTGAGTTTATTTTTATACGCCTATTGGCCATCTGTATGTCCTCTTTGGAGAAATGTCTATTCAGGTCCTTTTCCTTATAGTATAATTTGATATCAGGCAGCATGATTCCTCCAACTTTGTGCTGCTTTCTCAAGATGGCAGTTGCTATTCAGGGTCTTTTGTGGTTCCAAATACATTTTTGGAATATTTGTTCTAGTTCTGTGAAATATGCCATTGATATCTTCATAGGAATCCTGTTCTATCTGTAGATTTTAATTATGTTAATTCTTCCTGCCTATGGTCATTTATTAGTATCTTCTTCAGTTTCTTTCTTCAGTGTCTTACAATTCTCTGAATACAGATCTTTTGCATCCTTAGTTTAACTTATACCATTATTTTTGAAGCAATTATGAATAGGTTGTTTTTTGTTTGTTTGTTTTGTTTTTGTTTGTTTGTTTGTTTTTTAGTTTCTCTTTCTTATACTTCACTATTGGTATATAAAAAATGCACTGAGTTCTGGATATTTATTTTGTATCTTGCTACTTTAATGAATTCATTTTATAGTTCTTGGTTTTGGAATAAGGATAATGCTGGCCTCATAAAATGAGCTTGAGAGTCTCCCCTCTTCTTGAATATTTTGGAATAGTTTGAGAAGGATGGGTGTTATTTCTTCTTTAATGTTTGATAAAATTCACCTGCAAAGCCAGGGCTTTTTTTTTGTTGGGAGTGTCAGTTTCACTAGTTGTAATCGGTCTATTCTCTGACTCTTCCTGTTTTAGTTTTGGAAGGTTGTATGTTTCTAGGAATTTATCCATTTTTTCCTGATTGCCCCATTTGTTGGCATATAGTTGTTTATAGTATTTTCTTGCAATCATTTGTATTTATTTGGTGTCAGTTGTTTCTTCTCTTTCATTTCTGATTTTATTTGGTTCCCGTCCCTTTTTGTCTGAAGAGTCTGGTTAGGTTAAAGATTTGTCAATTTTGTTTATCTTTTCAAAGAATCAGCCCTTGATTTCATTCAACTTTGGTGTTGATTTTTAGACTATCTTTCATTTATTTCTGTTCTGACCTTCATTATTTTCTTCCTTCTACTCACTCTGGGCTTTGTTTGTTGTTGTTTCCCAGTTCCTGTAAGTGTAAAGTTAGATTGTTTATATCAGCTTTTTCTTATTTCTTGAGATAGGCCTATAATGCTCTGAATTTCCCTCTTAGGACCGCTTTCCCTGTGTCCCACAGATTTGGGGTTGTTGTGTTCTCATTTTCATTTCTTCAAAAGTTCAAGAAGATATCTTCTGATTTTTCCCTTTATCTCATTGTTAATGAATTCATTGCTTAGTAACATGTTATTTAGCCTTCATGTTTTTTCAGTTGGAGAAATCATGTTATCTCCTCCTCCTCCTTCTACTACTCCTCCTCCTCCTTCTCCAACCAAGCCTTTACCTTTTCTTGTAATACAGGTTTGGTTGTAAGAAACTCCTTTAGCTTTTTCTTGTCTGGGACACTCTTTATTTCTCCTTCAATTTTAAATGACACCCTTGCTGGGTAAAGTAGCCTTGGTAGTAGGCCCTTGCTTTTCATCACTTTGAATATTTCATGCCAATTCTGTCTGGCCTGAAATGTTTCTGTTGAGAAATAAGCTGACAGTCTTATGAGAGTGCTAACAGGTGGGGCTATTTGATCCCCCAAGCTAATGCTGCATAGAGAGGAGTACTCTGCCTGAGAAAGGTGACTTCTGCAGTGTGAGGGAATGACTGACCAGGGGGATCCTGGTGGCTGACCTCTCAGCTCTTTCCTCAGAGTCACCAACCCCAGACTCTTCTCAGGCAGCTATAGTCTGCTCTAGACCTCCCTCTGCCAGAGCCCAGGGTAAGTGGCTGCAAATGAAATTTTGTACATCAGCCCTTTAAGAGAGCACCTGCATTTCTAGCTGTCTCTTTCTGATAGACAGAAACCCTGCTCCTTTTCATAGCCAGATGTTATGTGGGAACCTCTCCTGGTTCTGGTGCTCTGGGAGAGGGAGCCCACCTTGGGTTTAGACAACACACTTCTAGGGGGAACCCCCCACAGCTGATATATCCCTCTGGAACTACAGTGTTTGATATTAACCTGTACCCAGCCAGCTCTCTCGCACCTCCTACCAGTCTGGATGTGGCCTCCTCTATAAGTCCTTGGTTACAAGGCTAGACTTAAATGGGTTATTCAGGATGATTTTTCTACACTTTAGTTGTAATTCTGGTTTTGTCCTGGGAGGAGGTGAGAGTACTTTCCACCTAATCTGCTTCTATCTTGTCCCCAGAACCTTTTTGTAAGTGGAAAACATACTTTTATTCCCTCATGTTGTTGTTGTTGTTTTTTTTAGTCTCTTGTGCCTAGGATAGTGTCAACCAGATAAATGAATGAATATTTTTTAATGCATTGGTTTAGTGAGTGAATCTTACATAATGCATAGTTTCTTTCCAACTCGAGCATTGCTGTGTCTGTGGTATTGAGGGCTACTCTAGCCCTCTTATAATTTTTTTCATGAATGTTCTGGTACCTAGCAATTTTTTTTTCTATCAAAAATTGGGTGAGAGGAATACAATGAACTTAGTGAGAGAACTGTTTTTTGTTTACATTACAATATTCGAATAAATAGTCCACATAACAATAAATCTGAAAGGCCCAAAAATTCTGTGAAAAATTAACTTATTAGTAGGTAGAAAAAGATAAATTAAATTAATAATGGGATACTGCTTCTCACCCATTATATTGGCAAAATTTAAAAGGAGTTATAGTAACTAGTGGTGGGGATTCAGGAGATAAATCACCTTGACATATTACTGACAAAGATTTGAAATGCATTTTAGCAATAGCTTTTATAATATATATATACACTTATTATCTCAGTAATCCTACTCCTGAAAATGTGTTTTACAGAATAAAAATTAATGAGGATATATGTGCAGAATGGAGCTTTTTCAGTATGGTAGTGTTAAACACCCTGAATGAAAATAATGTTCATCAATAGTGAGATGGTTGATAAAGGTTTTATTAAGTGAGAAGTACAGTATGAAGGGGAGTATGTGATATGATCTGTACCTTAGGAAAAGAAAAAGGTGAAAATTATTGCTTGCTTAGGATTCTATTTTTAGCTAGATGATCTTCAATTTTCTGTAGTTGGGGGAGATGGTGCAAACTGGGGAAGGATAAGAAGAAAGAAAGAGACAGCAAAAGACTGCAGGGGAAGGATTGGTATTAGATTAATGGAAAAAAAACTAGAATATTATGTTTGTGATATTATTAAAGTACATTAAAAAGCATAATAGAAAGTGGCCTGGAGAAATTAAACATTGATTTGAAAATGGCATGAAGCTATGAGCAACTTTTCTTTGAGCACTATTGTCATTTTGAGACACACACACACACACACACTAGTTATTTTGAAGAAAACTGTTGATATAGTTATTAAACTCCTTTGTGGTATACCAAATTCTATTTTAAGAAAATAAAGGCAAAGAAGGAAAAATGTATACACACATATCTTTCGTATTAGAAAGTATGAGCTCTAGCCACAGACACCATGACACAGAGGAAGGTGTCCTCAGTTCGGCTATAGTTCTCCAACACACCTGCATTGAGCCTAAGAGCAGTGTCTTCTCCAGTCCTCCAAGCTATAAGCTCCTTGAAGACACTTTGTCCCTTCATCTTTGCAATTACTACACCTGTCAAATACACGATGAGTTGTATTGAAAGGAAAGAAATGAGAGTAAATGAATACTCTTTAAAGAATCTAAATGGAAATACAGTTCTGAAAAACAAAATCAACACACATGGCTTAACATATATAGTTTTTTATTACTTGACAGTGACAAATAATGCATTAAACTTGTATTTTTTATTGGGGGAAGAATAAGAATATCCAAGACATAGGAAAATAACAATAAAGGTTGCCTTGATGAATGTACATCACTGTACTGAGTCAATTACAAAAAGACATTCTAATTCCAATTGCAAAACAGTAACAACTATTGTATAACCAGTCCAACAATAGTGCCCAAAGTCACAATATAATCTGATCTTTCATATAATAGTAATATGAATACAGTGTTCCCAAAAATGTATACACACTTTAAATAATGCCAAGAGTTTATTAAAATACATTTCATTTTCAAAATCGAGCTATTAGCTGTTAAAGAGTGTATACATTTTTTTTGGGGGGGACACCCTATATATAATTCATTTTAGTTTAATGCAGTCCTTCCAGAAATGTGAAATGCTCTCTTGAACGGCTGTTTTTCTGCTTTAATGAGAAAGTGTGTGATTTTTCTCTGCCACTATGCCTCCACCATCCCCACCCCCAACACTGTGCCACCCAGCCTCTTCTTTCAGCTGGCAAGCACAGGCCCCAGATGCTAAGCTGTGGACGATATTTTATCTGCTGCATCTGGTTTCTTAGCAGATTCGACAGGCCTCTGCGCTGGCAGCTTCAGAGATGCCTTTGGGCTTGTCACATGGTGAAAACTCCCAACTGGCTTTCTGAATTGCCAACCGTGCTTTGGCTCACTGGGGAGAAGGAAGAAATAGCACTTTTTGTTCACCTGCTGATAACCTCTCATGTAAGTGATCAATGGCTTCTGATCTGAAAATATATTCCCATAGGGCAGCCTAGACTTGCCGTTGAATTTCTTTCTCTTGATACAAAATTGTAAGGAATACACGACTGAGTTTTGTTTCCTTGACCAGAGAGGAAATCCCCAGCAATTTGGACTTTTGGCATGTCTATTCTGAAATTAAATTCTGAGAGCATCAGCATTTTAGAATTGGAAAGAAAATTAAGAGTCAGCTAATCCATTCCCTTAATTTATCTGATGAAGAAACTCAGACTCTGAAAGCAGAAAAGGTTTGGCTGAAGTACATAGCAAGCAGGACAAAGGGAGAGATTGATTCCTGGGGTGGGGAAGTATGAAAGCAAATAAGAGCAGGAAGTTTGCTTATAAATGGAAAATTGGAGAAAACACTGGGAGATGGTGTGACAGGGTGTAGCAGAGGCATGAGACCAGCAAGTTATCTAACCTCTAGACTTAAGCTCCTTCATCTGAAAAAGAAAAAAAAAAAACGAATTCATCACAGATCCTAACTTGTTTGATTGTGTTTGAGGATTAAATGAGATAATAAATGTGTAATGCATCTGGCAAGGATTAGGCATATGCTCACTTCCCTGCCCCCCGCCCCATACGTTTTTATTTGTCATGTGATGAACATTATGATAAACACTTGATATTTAGTGATAATCATTGATGTGAGAGATGAGACCAGGAAATGAGGACATGTAGGCACAAGCGAGAGTGTTCTCACAAAAATCCACACACATCTGCTCCAATTCCGGTGGCTGCATGAGCTCTGCATTCCAGCAGGGGGCAACCGCGGCCCAGACAAGAGACACAGGAACAACTTAGCCTTAGAGATAAATGAAAATGATCAGGCACAGAGACACAAGCCTGAGATTGGCCTGTTAGGATACTCAGCTCATGAAGACAAAAGTTCTGAAAGGAATGACTCCCACATTCCTATTGATCACAAGTTTATGGTAAATGTCAGTGAACTTCAACTACTCTTAACCTTTTAGTTACAAGCTGAGGCCCGGAGAAAGAGTTTTGTTTATAATAGGGCGTAATTCCCTTTTGCTCAGGGCAGATCAAACACTCCAGGTCTTAGTGACTAATAGCTCCCATTGAGTCATCCTGGGAAGACAGTCCCCAGCAGAGAGTTATAGGCTTGGAATAGGTATTGGCACGTGTTTGAACCCTAAAGGTTATTTATGATCTGCTCAGAGAGGTGATGACTAGAAGAAGGTCACTGTCCTGGGGCAGTGGGTGTGCTGATAAGTACTTAACAATTATCTCTCTGGGAAAAAATGTATTCATGTGTGTATATATAGATAAGGATTTTATACATTTTTACTGATATACAAGATGTATGGCCCATAACTTATATATAACATATATAATATTTTTTACCGTACATTTTATATAGCCCATTAATTCTCAAAGAATAATTAGGTTGATTTTTATTGAATGCTTTTCTACCCAGCCAACCTGTTTTGGCAATTCAATCAGAAGTTGGCAAAATCAGATTGCAAATAAATGCTTGATTACTATCTGGTTTAGCAAAGAAATAAGCTACCTCACTGGTGAAAGAGTGTTGTGGTAACATACATATTGGTTGAAACTTTCATCTATGTTAAGAAAAGAAAAATGAAACAAAGATGTAAACTTCATTCATTTATTAATGAATAATAAACAAATTATTCATGAGCTAAAACTTTGCTGAATCTTCTAATAATGTATGAATACTAGAAATATTTCCTTAGCTTTTTGTGTTGTTGATAATGTAATGTTGTTGGTAATGAGTTTAATCTGCCTTATTTACCTATTAATTCAGGTCTAGAAAAATAAAATAAACAATAAATCAAGCCTTGATTTATGGCACTTGCCAATTTCCTTGGTGTAAATACTTCCACCAGGGATTATTTCAAGCTATCAAGGTAATGCCATTACAGAGCATGGAAAATAATACAATAATTAATAAATAATACAAGAATAAACTCTGTTTCAGATATTCATAACTGTAAACCTACATTTGCCCCACACTGTGTGTTGCGTTTGGCAAGGTGACTATCTAAAGCTTCATATTTCCCAGCTGCCTCTTAAGCTGGGAATAAATGCACAGTAGCACACCACCATATAGTGTGTCTACCACACAGCTGTAATAGACACATATAATCTTGAGTGCTTAGATAATGATAAAATATATTAAAACGATTAGGAAGCAATGAATTTTAAGTGTTTATCTTTTTATTAATATAAGCCAGAGAATAAAGTATATTCTCTGTAATCTTATTCTTAAAAACGAGTTTACCTTGTGTAGCATTTAATGCATAATAGCATTTAATATATATTAATCAAAATTATATAGGGAAGGGGGAAAATGAGCCAGAGAATCATTTTGAAAAATACTAGATCTAAGATGTTTTCTATAAATATTGAGCAATTATTATATGTAAGCCACTGTGTTAAAAGCTTTATGTGGAAGATAAAATCTTCACAATAATTAATAAAGGGTATGTATTATTATTTCCACACAACGAGAATCTCTAACAAATAGGAATCTGAGGTTCAGATAGGTAAATGACTTGCTTTGGTTTCCCCAGCTAGCAAATGGTAGGGATGGAATAAGACAAAATAGTCTGACTTTTTAAGGATTGTGCAATAGCAATAACAAAATGTTAGCTTAAAAAAAATGGTCTGGAAGACACCTGAACTTGCAAGTGAAATCTAGCCTTGCCTATGCTGTGTGAATTTTAGCAAATAATTCCAATTCTGTAAATTTGGTACAGAACATTCTGTTTTGAATCTGGGACACTAGAGGCAGAATAGGTTGCTAAGGAAGATGGTGCAATCTGGCTTTGCCAAACTATGGCTTCTCGAAGTAACACATTTGGAATCAACCACTATGCCTAATCCTTACTCACCCCATCTAATACCCCCACCATATGTCCTTAAATTCTTCATCCCTGGGGGAACATCTCAAATTAAAACAAAAGTACAAAAATGCTAATTACTTTGTTGTTCAATTTAAAGATCTGTGGCCCAGGGATAAGATCAAGAAATTTGGTCCATTTCCTTTGATTATCTGAAGGTTCCACAATGAGGAAAACACATGGGCAGAAGTGGAGTCTGCCAAGGGAGAATGCTGAGTCTTTGGGAGAAATTATCCTATGGCTGTCAGTGCTGGGAGCAGCACAAAGTCATGCAGGGGCTTAGAGCCCTTCTTGTTTGAGCAAGTATTGTGCATCGGTTAGAAGATAATTGATTTTTCTTTTCATTGTGGTTTGATATAGATAGCTTACTGACAATGCTTAGATCATAGCTTTCCCAGTCTGTGCATCCAATGGGTATAGTCTCCGCCACTCATTCGCATTCATAAGCCTCTGGAATTTTGTGTGGTTCCCTGAACATAGCAGGAATAGCTTTTTCAGGGTCAAGTAGGACTAAACAGGAGCACCTTGAGCTCTATTAGGATCCTAGATGTTAGTGAAACTCATCTCCCACACCTCCAGCCTAGCCCCACCACCATCTTTTATCTAGCATTCTATTCACTGATACCATATGTATCCCTTCCAATGTCTTTGATCCCATGAGCATTTTGGACATACTTCTATCATGGCCCTATTATATGTGCTTTGTTTTCCCATAGACTGTGGCCTACTTCAGAGAAGTGTCTGTGTCTTACTGCATATGGTATCTGTAGGACTCAGTACAGTCACTGGAATATAGAAGATATAAAAAATATCTATCTAGAATAAATAAAAGTTATAGGATATGAATTATTAATAGTATACACTTAACAAATGAAGAAGTTGAGCCTAGAGAAGATATAATTGCTAAAGAGTGACTGAAGTTAAAAAATGTCCAAAATTCTCATTACTGTACTCATGTTTCTATGTTAACTTGTTGAGGTTGGTTAAATTACTTTAATTAATACTCTTAATTTTACTTCACAAGTTTCTCAACACTAAAGTATGACAGGGTTATTACTTTTTATTAAAGTACTAGAGGTCCAGTGCACGAATTCGTGCACAGGTGGGGTCCCTCAGAGTGGCCTGTGGGAGATTGGGCCCCAGCTTGCACGCACAGCCTTACAGCCCCACAGCCCCACCTGGCACCATGCCTTGGCCTGGCAGCATGCCTTGGCCTGGCACCACCCCCTCACCTGCTCCACCATCCTGCTTGCAGCCAATATATCAGGGCTTTCCCCCCTCCCCCATCCCACCTGGCTCCCTCAGCACCTGGGAGCCGGGTGGTCACCATCTTCAGGGCAATTGGTGGGGCGATCAGGCCCCCACTCGCACCCGCCTTGGTCTGCCGCTACCTGCTCCACCATCCTGCAATGGTCCTGCTTTCATCAGGGCCCATTGGGGCTGGCAGCACCTCCACTGCTGCCTGCTGCCAGGGCCACATCACCAACACCCACCATGTTTAGCACTGCCCCCTGGTGGTCAGCGCACATCATAGTGGTAGAACTCCCAGTCTCCTAGTTGAACTCCAAGTCAAACAACCACTTAAGGGGACAATTTGCATTTTATTATATAGAATAGTTTACATATATATTAGTTTCAGGTGAACAGCACAGTGATTCAACATTCATATGCCTTATGATGTGATCACCAAAATATGTCTAGTAATCATCTTTCACTGCACAAAGTTATTATATTATTGCTATCCTAGAGACAGGTGCACAAAATTTATGCACAGGGTGGGGTGGGGGGCTGTCCCTCAGCCCGGCTGCACCTCTCACAATCTGGGACCACTCGGGAGATGTCCCACTGCCGGTTTAGGCCTGATCCCAGGATCGAGCCTAAACCTCCAGTCGTACATCCCTCTCACAATCTGGGACTGCTGGCTCCTAACACTCACCTGCCTGCCTGCCTGATCACCCCTAACCACTCTGCCTGTCTTTCTGATTACTCCTAACTGCTCACCTGCCTGCCTGATTTCCCCTAACCACCTCTACCTACCTGCCTGATTGCCCCTAACCACTCTGCCTGCCTGATCACGCCTAACCTCTTACCTGCTTAATTGCCCCTAACCTCTTGCCTGCCTGCCTAATCACTCCTAACTTCTCGCCTGCCTGCCTAATCACTCCTAACTTCTCACCTGCCTGTCTGATTGCCCCTAAATGCCTCTGCCTTGGCCCCTGCTGCCGCAGCTTCATCCAGAGGGGTCCGGAGTGACATCCAGAAAGTTGTTCAGCTGTTCGGTCTAAGTAGCATATTAAGCTTTTATTAATATAGATTACCTGTGCTGTACATTATATCCCTGTGACTTATCATTTTATAACTGGAAGCTTGTACTTCTTATTTCCCTTTACCATTTTCTCTTATCCATCTACCCTTATCCCCTCAGGTAATCTATCAAATTGTTATCTATATCTGTATCTATTTCTGTTTTGTTTGGGTCTTCATTTGTTTTGCTTTTTATATTCCACATATAAGTGAAGTCATACAGCATCTGTCTGACTTATTTTATTTAGCATAATATTCTCTAGGTCCATTCGTGTTGTTGCAAATGGTAAGATTTTTTTTTGAGTAATATTCCATTATCTTACATGCTATGTAAGAACTCATACAACTCAACATCAAAAAACAAATAAACCATCTGATGTAAAAATGGGCAGAGGACCTAAATAGACACTTCTCCAAAGACATACAGATGGTCAGCAGACAAATGAAAAGATGTTCATCATCACTAATCATCAGGGAAATGCAAATCAAAACCACAGTGAGATATCACCTCATACCTGTCAGAATGACTATTATGACAGGATTATTTTTTTTTTAATGTTTAGGCTGAACCCCAGAATTTTCAGACAAGAATTCTGGAAACCAGATGGAAAAAGTTACTCAGTAAAAAGGGAAAAAGATTTCAGTAGGGTTTTCATCTTTCTGCCAAAAGCATGTATGGGTGGTTTGACAATGAGTGGAAGTGGGGGTGGGTAGGCAGGGCTTGTGTGTGTGCGCCTCGAATTATAAGGAAAGGAAAGTACGGGGTAGGGTGATTGGTGTGTCCATTCTTTTAACCCTGTGGAAAAAGTATTTTGATCAAGATAAAATGTTCTAGTTATCGGCCTTGATGATCAACAAGCAGTTCTATCCATTCCAATTTTAATCACTTCATATTTATTGTTCCTTGATCTGCAGATGAACTTGAGAGTTCATTTACCATGTCTTTGTTTCTAAAGAGGTTGACATTTAAATTCTTCTGGAAAAAAAAAAGAGAAGAATACTATAACTATACTATAACTATGATATTATAGTAATTCCAAGAGTGAGGCATGGTTTCCCAAACATTCTTACAGTTCATTACTTATAACCCATAATCCTATCCAGCAAAAAGTGGCAAGGAAGAGCAACCCGAGTGTGCCCGTGTTTGGAGATCCTGCTGCACATCCCAGGTTAGTCCTTTAGTCAGCTCTACTATGACTTCTACCAAGATGGTTCTGTTCTTTGATCCAAAATATCAATAAATGGATAAAAATAGTAGGAATACAGCCAACATATATTGAGTACCTATTTGATTTCAGCATTATGCTAGCCATTCGACATTTTACTTAATCCCCACCTCAAGACTATGAAGTGAATACTATTCTCATCATTTTATAGGTGAAGGAAATGAAGTGTAAAGAGCATAAGCCATTTACCCAAAGTCATACAATTAAGTTGCAAAGCTGGGCTTTGTCCCCAGGCTTCTCTGATTGCAGATTTCTAGTGTCTTCATTTCAATAGTAGTCTGGAAAGTCAGACTTTGGGCTCTAGACAGCATGTTGAAGTGTATTGAAAAGGGCATCCACAGACACTGAAGTGGGAAGCCTGGCTTAGAAAATTAGACCAATTATTTGAGTCTTAATTATCTTATGCATAGAAAGCTTAATGATGTACATCTCAAAAGTTTGAAGGAATAACTGAGAAGTGAATGTATAGCATATACTTTTTCATAACACATTTCCTTTTATAATCTATA